>BLKR01015280.1:0-86628 GCA_011170035.1 Teleogryllus occipitalis | reverse complement strand
GGTAAATCCGAAGTATAGGGTGGCACGGTTCCTTTGATTCACTGATTCGGTTCATTAGAAGAGAATCGACTCCATGAACTGAATCCTTGTTTATACGTAGTAGTCGCGTGTAGTTAAGTTCATGATGTTACAGCAATAAATATAATTATTTAAATTAAAGGTTGATCGGGAGAATAACTACCCCACTGCTCTAAAGCCCCCTGTACGTGTAAATCCACGTAGCAACGTACTCTCATTAAGTGAACTGATTATTCGTATTTTTCACGCTACAAATTTAATTTTATAACCTACACAATTCTTTAACCAACGCATTTTTTTCACCAAGTGGTCCGCGACGTGCTATCGCACGTCGCTACCCGACGGATCCAACGTGCTACGTTCGCGAGGGCCTTCCGGCCCTCGCTCTCGAGACCTGGTTCGCGCCTCCGCTGTCGCTTCGGCGCTCACGCTGTATTATATACCTCCCTCACTTTTAAGAGAATTTATTTTAAAGGTAACACTCACTTTTAAGAAAATTCATACCTTTCATCTCAGTAGACACACAAACCTATTTGAAGAAGACGTGAAATGCGAAAATACAGACAATTCCACGCCAATAAATTATCAGGTGACTTCTTCTCATTTAACATTGAACATAAACAATTCAGTTTTATAGTGAACCGCGCAACTATAAACATAGGAATCGCGAGAAATAATGAATCATAAAAGGAACCAAAGGAACCGTGCCACCCTAAACTACGGATCAACCACACTTTTTAACACTTCTTAAACTCGCAATAGTTGATAATTCTTAATTAACTTAATAATTATTCACAGAGTTAATATTCGTTTATAGATGAAAATCTCTTTTTAATTCTACCGAAAAACGAAACGTGTATTATTGAACAGTGGACAAGACTCGAGACCGCGCGAGGATTGTGAATGACAACAAACAAAACAAAAGCGAGAGACTTGATCAGAGTTATAGTTTCATAAGTTGGCTATTCCGACAGGAAATCTTTCAAGCTGCCATATTGCGAATTTAGTCAGCACCCTCTCCACTAAGGCCTCGGCGCTCTGTCGTGACGTCACCTCTAGAAGGCAAGCGCTGTTTTACCTAAGAGAACACGCAAGGTCACACGCCGAACGGCGTACAATCGTGCCTGGGTTTTAAATTTACTATTCCCAACATTAATAATTACCGTAGTTATAAAAGTAAATATTGAAGTTATAATAATACTCATGAAAAAATTTAGAATTTATTAATGATATTAAATAAATAAACAAATATCTACATTCTTACATCACTAGACATGATGGCCATGTTTCCACTCATTCCCTATTTACAAGCCATGGATATCTTATTAGAATAAAATTCAAGAATTAAATAAATTCCAAAATTAGAAATGCTGATTACTTCTAGGCATAGTTTAAATTATATAACATTTAAATTTAATAATAAAATATATGAAGTTGATTGCACACCAATAGAAGGTTCACTAGTCAACTTTTTTTCATGAGATTGTTTTTTAATTTGATATACAGAAAATTCAATGAACAAAGCATTACTGTAAATAAAATGTGAAAAATATCTTCCCTACTGTAATTATTATTATTATTATACATTTCTGGCATTACAAATATGAGTAAATATTGTTTTATCAATAATATAAAATTAAATATTCAATATACCTTCCAACAAAAAACAATTAAATTAACACAAAAGATAAAATTGGAAGAATGGAACTAGAAAATGTCGTTTGTGGCTTTGAATTCATACAGATTGTCCTTAGACCTATTTAGGACAAACTGGAAGAAAATTAAAATTATAAGTTAATAAACATGCAAAACAAAAGTTTAATCACCCAAATAGGAAAAATTCATTGACAAAAATATTTAATTATAATCACAAAATTGATTTCAAACTAAAATATTCTCACAAAGTAAGAGAAACACTGAAATAAAATTAAATAAATTTATGAACTCATTAAAGTATTAGTTAACAATATTTATAAGATCTTTTGTATGAAATCAAATATTTTCTTTCATCCTGCTCTTTTGTACAACCACGATTGTTATATTGAATAAAATAAGGCAACAATATTAAAGCTCACATTTTTAAAGTCCTTTTTATAAATACATGTATATGTAACATATTTAATTCATTATTTGAATCCTTTAGTCTGGTGAGAACAAAATACATTCAAAAACATTGCTAATAAAGTTTGAAAAATGTAAATGTAGTGAAAATATTTAACTTTCTTTCTCTAAATTCAAAGTACTATAAAGCATCTTGATTTTATTTATTTAAGATTAGTCGCAAGGCAAGTATTAAAATTTAAGTAGACTATTCGTTAAGTTTGCTTGATACAAGTTAATAGAGGGAAGAATTCAGATGTCAAGCAGGAACAGGAAATTTGAAAAGGAAAAAAAAGAGCATTTTTATCAAAAGTTTTAATAAAAATATTACTTACCACACAACATGTGGTTAAATTCATTACATTTTGAGGCAATTAACATATTTTATTATATATACACACTGTACTAGATACATACACATAAACACTATTTTGTAAATAGAAATTTATTGCAGGAAACATTGTCTAAAACTATAACATTCTACTTAGTAATCATATTCAACAGATGACTGCATTAACGTGGCCTAGTAAGAGGCACAGACAATTTCTTGCCTGTCTTCTCGTCGTAGCATTCAGCGACCTTTATTATATCGCCTTCTGTGAAGTGCAGTTCACACACCTGTAAATAAAACAAGCAGAGAGTAGGGTCAGTATATCTATACATAAATTCTTGGATGAGGATTACTTCTGTTAGTTTCTTAATATGCTTCACATATGCTATGAACAATAAAGAAGATGTTTGTTAAGAAGTTACTATAGTGTATGAAGATCTCTCTTTATTCACTTGTCCATATTAATATGGACATCTTACATTAGCCACCTACAACATTTCATTATCTATGAAACTAACATTCTAAATTTATAAGTCGCAAGAATAAAAATATTTCAGTTCTTTACTATAGAGCTACTCGCACGACAGAACTATTTTCATTTGAGGAAATATTAAATGCACAAAAAAAATATCATGTGAGTATTAAGAAAGTTTATAAATTCATATATATTGACTACAATTTTAGTCATTTCTGTTGTATTTGCAGGATGCAAGGTAAGTTAAACAGTCAATATTTAATACCATTTACTTTCACTAATAACCAATACACAGAACAACGTAACAAATACTGTACAACAATTCTTAACGGCCTTCTTGCCTGGCCGCGCCTTATCGCCCGCAGTGGCGATAAGCGTCGTAACGCGATAGCTGGCCGCAGTCGCCTCGAGCCTCCAAGTAGTGCGCGGCGGGTTACGCCGCGGTCGGGAGTGTAGCGAGGGGCGGCAGTGGCCACCGAGGTCGGCGTTGATCGCCTGGCTGACACGTCACAGCTGGTGACGGTAGCAAGCGCCGGCGGCAGTCTGTAGTCACTTCGTAGCGCGCCACAGAGGGCGCCTCGACCAGGCGTATAGCGACGGCGGCAGTAGCCCCCGAGGTCGATGCTGATCGTCCGACGGATACGTCACGGCTGGTGACGGTAGCAAGCGTCGGCGGCAGCAGACTGAAGTCGCGCTTATAGCGCGCAGCAGGTTACGCCGCGGTAGGGCGTGTAGCGAGGGCGGCAGTAGCCCCCGAGGTCGGTGCTGATCGCCCGGCGGATACGTCACGGCTGGTGACGGTAGCACGCGCCGGCGGCAGCAGACTGGAGTCCTCTTATAGCGCGCAGCAGATTACGCCGCGATAGGGCGTGTAGCGAGTGCGGCGGTGGTAGCTAAGCGAAGCGGTAACTGAACGGGGGCGCCCTGCTCCCGACCATGCCTTTATACCCCACCGCCCGGTGAAGGGGGAGGGGAGGGGCTGTGCCCCTCCACTAGCGGCGCGGCGGAGCGTAACTCCGTTTCGTCTTCTGATTGGGGGGATACCACAATTTCTAAAATACACGAATCGGTTTCTCACTTCGCAACACTAATTCCTGTAACGAACCATATACTTAACCTCACTTTTAGTAGTTGAGAAAAATGTGTATAAAACGTGCATCTATCATAAATATAACGAAAAAAGAAATATTTGGATGTACATAATAATTCAATAATATGTTTAATAACACTAAACGATGCTTACCTTTGTATATTTGGAAGGTGTGAAATCACGTGGCACAGCGCTGAGCCATTTCCTTCTCATTTCTGCATTCTTAATTTCACACGGGAGCGAAAACACTTGCACTTTCGGTCCCGTTGGATAATTTCCCTTACAATTTGGAACACAACACGAAAAAACCATTTTCGAAACTGTTTCACACAAAAACACGGCTTCGCGAACCTAAGCGCAACGAAACTAACGAACACCACGATACTGAGAGGGAGAATCAGTTTTGCAAGAATACCCGAAGCCCCTTACAGAAAATTTTCAATATACCTACTAGTGACGTAGTCAGTCCGGAAATGACGTAGCACCGAGGCCTGTGTGGAGAGGGTGCTGATTTAGTGCGGTCTAATACATGGCCTGGAGTCTAGAATCGCCATTTTCAGTTTCCACTTTTTACTACAGTAGCTTCTTATAATTTTTTTCGTTCTCAGGTACGATCATAAGTCAGTACAAAGCCTTTACAAAAATTTCCATAATTTTTCTCGTAGATGTTTATTTTATAAATTTACTTTTCGGAACTAAAAACTATCGTCAGGACTGGCACATTCATAAACAAATATTTTGCTAAACATAACGTAATGTATGTCGTGTCAACATGTATTTATGTAGGTGTAAAATGCCACGGCTTACGTTAAGAGAAGATGAAATTTCATTTAGTCAATGATTGAAATAAGAGTTTCCCGTTGCTAAGGTTACCTGATGAAAAACGTCGTGTAGATGTTTATGGATTGGTATATTGAATGGTTGTCTTCAAAGGACGACCGTCGGTAAAACAGAATAATCTGATGAAACCAGTAAGAAGGGGCTATAGACTTTGATGTCGGGCAGATATGAGTGGTTACATTTACGAACCCGATATTTATTGATGAAAATCTCAGGACACATCGAAAAAGGGTTTGGCTTAGAAGGATGCGTTGTAAAAATCCACTCACCCATTCAAAGGAAGTAATTGTATTGTAATGATGGAGAACTACTGTACGTCTGTGGAACACCTAGAAAGCAACGGAATTATTGCATGGAGAACAATGCGTCCTTATCGAAAGTACCTTCCCAATCTGAAAGAAGACAAAGATCCAAACGGAGGAGAATTTGACTATCGCATAAGCGATCAAGATGTGATATTTTTCAAGTGAAAGAACAAGTGCGTTCAACTTCTTTCCAATTATAATGGGACAGAAGTCACAACTATATCTCACAGGGATCGTGTTGGTACCAATAAAGAAGTGACAGCTCGCACAGTTGTTGATTACAACACATCAATGAAAAGTGTATATAGGGCAGATATGCTCTGTCCAATTTATGATATAAACAAAACAACGTATGGCAAAGGCTGTTTTTACTCTAATTGAAAGAGCATTTATAAATCCGTTCGTCATTTACAAAGATCTCAATGGGGAGTAATCCCTTTTAGATTTTAGAAGAAAATTAGGAATGATTCTAATATCGAATCAGACTTAAGCCACCTATTTAAGTGTACTTTACTCTATGCTTACAAGAAATTGAAAGAAAAATTTTGGAGCCGTTTAGGAAAAAGAAATTGAAAATATCCGGAGGGCTTCATGTAAAATAACCCAACATTGTTAAGAGTGTTTTTCAAAATGTCGAAGCTTCAACTAGAGCCTGATGCACAGGGGTTTCTTCAATTTTGAAAAATCCTACGCATGGTTTAGATACTAGTAGTGTTCACAGACGGACAGAAAGCCTGATAGACGGACTGACAGACGTTTTGAGAAAAAATACTCTTTCGGTATCAGGGGACCCCAAAACGTGTATTTCCGTTGAAATCTCGAAATCGATTTTCCTCAGCATTACATAACTTTCTTTCCACAACTTATAGAGTTTCTTAATTTGGATTTTAAGTGGCAATCAACTTTGCATTTTTGTGTCTTCAAGAAGCCAAGAGCCATCTGAGAAGCCCAACCGAGAAGATTTTTCATCCTTAGGTCATAAGCTATTTTTCTGTAATTAGACTAAGTATGCTAGTATAAGGGTAATTTTTTAACATCAATTTTCTCAAAATTGGTAACTTCTAAAAATCAGTATGTGATCTCATGGCCATGAGAAGGTTCTAAAAACCTAAGAATTTGTTAACAAGATCTAAGTTTTTGGTTCAATAGGCTCTGAGAAAAAATTGGCATCTTATGCAAAACATTTCATTGTTTTGAAAACAGATATTTGTGTATTGTAAGGAAACTATTGGTTTTGGCGGGCTCTACTAACAAAATCTGAAATTTAGAGTAAATTTAGGGTTGAATGGACACCTTGTTTGCCTTTCTAGCCCTAAAATTAGAGTTTTTATGGCAACACAAAAAATTATTGGTGTGAATCCCTGCATCACTGGTAGATGCCGCCACCTGTGTCTCGGTGCCTTACAGGTTGCCTACCCTTGCAGGCGCAAAGGTGTAAACACCTTGGCCAAAGAACTCTATGCCAAGGCATGTATATCGATATTTCCCCGCTCCCCCCCCCCCCCCTATACTACCGAGTCGCCACCCCTTCACGAGACAGTATAAAAGACGTGCGCCACGCTCGCACGGTGCCTTTTCGCCAAACCCTTTTTCGCCAAACCCTTTTCGCCAGAACTTTTAAATCGTTGTGTTTGTGATAAAGCTTTGCTTTACTTGTTAATTTTTTCTGTTCAAAAAGCCCACTGTCATTAAGGATTCTGTTTTTAAATATTATCAGGTTATTGGCAATTAACTCCCAGCGCACATGCCGTTATTGCCACCGCCAATGTATGACTTGTCATTTGCGAAAGGCCCGGTTCTAACAGAGCCGTTATGTTTTTTATTGTAAATATGTACGAGTGCTAGTTTAGAGTTTTATGTATGCATGGTATTTGACATGAAATTGGATCTTGTTTTTGCAAAGTTAACTGTTTATGTCGCTTTGATAATGTTATGAAGCAAGTGTATTCTTTTTGTTGTTCTCTTGCATTTGCAGCAGGGATGTATGCTGGTCTCCGATTGTTGAGAACCCGTTTTGTAACTGTTCATTATATTGCAATTATTCATGTTTCAGTTTACGTGCTCCAGTCGTAAATAAGACGGCGTTCGGCCGCATTCGGCAATTGGGAGCTTTGTTCAAGACGACAGCTGGGCCCGTACAGCACAAGGCTGTGGCTTAATGTTGCTGCGTTGATTTTCGCCCCGTGAGCGATTTCTTTGTCGCTCGGGTAAGAGGCTCGTTGGAGTCTGGCACCACGGCGCCGACTTGGAAAGGCCACCGGTGTTCGCCAGGGCCACAACCGCCAGGCCTTTATCGGGAGTACTCCTGCTTCATGTTTAAATTTGTTAAAAGTTGGTAATGGTAAGAGATCCAATTTCATGTGCCTGATAGCTATGCACTCATACTAGCTTTGTTATTGAAGGGTATGGTTCCAAATTGTAATTCTGTTTATCACTTTGCTTTTTGTATTGAAGGATGACCTGGTAGGCGTTCTTTTCAAGTTTGTTTAATTGTGTATTCGATTTCCTCGCCCTAAAGTGGGCATTGTAGAGGAAAACTCGCAATACTGTAATTCTGTATTGGTTCAGACGCATTGGTTGGACCTTTGTTTTCCCTTTGTTTTTTGTGTTCACAGTTTTTTGTATAGAGGCGACATTCGCCTGTCAATTTTGTATACATTTGTAGTTCTGCTTCGTCTTTTTTGCAGCATTTTTGCCTTTTTCTAGCAAGAAAGATCATTGTTTGTAAGTTCTTTATTTGTAATAAATTTGATTTCTTGGTTATTTGGATTGTTATATCTCCATTTCTGAGATCCTGTAAAATGTAGATCCTGTTTATTTAAAAACCTGGTGCGTCCCTTCGAATAATTTCGAATGTGACGACAATCTTCTCGAATTCGATGGCTAGGAGTTCTCTGTGTTAGCTCCGAATAACATTTCATTAGGTAAATGCATGGTCACCTCGCTTCTTAGCGAGAATATAGCTAAATGTTAATTTCGTGCTGCCCTCTGCAGCTGGCGACTGTATTTGTATATTAGTAATTTGCCTATTCATGTATTTCGCCATCTTCCAAATATAACAGAGTTTCGCCGTTTTCCGGCGCAGGATGAAAAACTTTCCCATTTTACGAAGAATTTGTTAGGCGAGAAAGTAAAAAGAGCCAGTGGTCATCTCCTTTTGCAGCAGTACGTTTGAACAACACACTTGATCGTATTGTCCAAACACCCCTTTTGTGCTGTTGTAGTTTAATAGTATTTTTGACTTTCGGTTTTCTTCGACAACAATAACATATTCCCTTTTAAATAAATTAATTGTTTTGGCGTACTATACTAACCAATGTCTGACCATCTTTCAACAAGTGATCGGCTAAATCCTTTAAATTAAAATTATTAATAGTAATATTACGATGAGTGCCACGAAATTCAGAAGAAAGGTTTTCTACAACTTTGAAGCTAATATTTGAACCCTTCACATTTCCTTCTGTACCTAAGTATGACAACCCTTTCAAAGGCGTGAAGTTTTTGGAGTCACATATCCAGAATAATTTTATGCCATATTTAGCCGTTTTTGATTTCATGTATTTGCAAAAATTGCACAGTCCTCGAAAAGGTACGAGTAGTTCTGCCACAGTCAGATTTTCTCCTGGAAGGTAGTATCCGCTGAGCTTGTTGCTAATCAGTTCCCATCTTTCATGAAAAGCAGCGAACTTATCTTTTGCCCTACGAGCACTTCTCGTTGACCACTCGAAACACATGAAAATTCTCCAATAATTGAGTCTGTTGGCGTCATATTAAGAAATGCATTTGATTCGTGGAAGTGTGCCAACAATGCGGGCCCACAATATCTGGTGCAATCTCGCGAGCGTCTTTTCAAAGCGTTCAACTTTTCAAAGTAGTTTGTCCTTCCAAAGAGTTTCATACGAAAGACGTCTTTGCCTTTCTCTCTGGAAGCCAGTCCGCGATTTCTAGAACAAATATAAAAATAAGTCCAACGCGGAACGTTTAAAATGCATACCCTTTACTGTTAATTAGCGCTAAGGAATTGTTATAAATGCTAGAATTTCATGTACGGCGCCAAATTTGAATAAATGTTGGCCAGCTACAATGGGTATTAGGGTTGAAGGCCTTTGGATAACTGCCATGGGTGTGAGGCGTCGTAGGGTTGGCGCCCAACGTGCGTGGGTCGAAGGCGTGCGGAGCGCATGTGCGCAGGCGCGGCTGGGCGGGCCGGGCGGCGGCGGTGCCACCAGGTGCGCGCCATGTGCCTCAAGAAGAGCGCCGTGGCGCGCCACCGCTGGCTCACGCTGCTGCTCTTCCTCGCCATCCCGTCGCTCACCCCCGTGCTCATGTTCCTGTCGTCAGACGTCGCCGTCCACGTGCCCGTGCTGCCCGCGCTCACCATGGGCCTCCAGGTCAGCTCTCTACTTCTTTGACAATGGCTGGAGGATACACGAATTTACATTACATGTGTAATATCTCGTTTTGGAGGATGTTTTTCAAAATCGAAGAGCTTCGACTCAGACAGACGGACGGACGGTCGAACAGATGGATATACAGACGGACAAACGAACGGACAGACGTGCGTACAGTCGGACGGATAGACGGACGGTCAGATGGGCGGACGGACCGACGGACGGATAGACAGCTGGACAGTCGGACAAACGGACAGACAGACGGTGTTATAATCAAAGGTAAGTATTATTTCAATTTAATTTTTACGCGGTCGCCAGTTGCCAAATAAAATGCAACAATAACATTTATACTTTCTACTATTACCTTTATCCTGACTCGCTTGTCCAACTTAAAAAAGGGAAAGGAATTCTAACCTTTAGCCTAATGAAATGGATCGGGTCTAACATAAAAACCCTAGGCCATGGAATTCGTGAAAAGACATGTGCAACTCTTGGGATGGGAAAGCCCACTCAGGATCGGAACGACCTTTTTAGGTACAATCTAAATTGAAGATATACACAATCCAAGTACATCAGCTTATAATACAATATTTATTATAATAAATCACTACAAATTTCAGGATGCGGCATTCGCTATTACACTTACATAGTTTCTCTAGACAAAGAGGACAAAACAGAATTACATACATATATCCAAAGTTGTCAGGCAAAAATTCCGTGCTTCTTTACAAAAAAAAGAAAACATATTTTAACATTACATTAAACAAAATTACCTAGTTGCGTAAAACTTTTTGATCCATTCTCCATTTTAGTTCAGAAATGCAAGTAATTCACACAAAATGACAAAGAACTCACTTGAATTCTTTTCCTCAAACAAAAAGTGCATTTACCTCTGAGAAACTAAATTTTGTTCTTTCGTGATTTCATAACATTTCATAACATAACATATCACGTAATAGCATTATTGTGAATTCGTAGCATAAATACAAGTATTTAACCAAGCTGCCTTCATACGGCACCTGTCGTACCCTCGCACTTGCAGCAGTGTTACACAAGCCGTGCGTGGCCGAACTCGCCACCTCGCGACGGCGTTACCCGAGCGGCGAACCCGAGCCGCTCACGGGCTCCAAACCAAAGGTCACTGCTTCATCCGCAGCACGGACCCAAACGTCCCGTCTTCATGTGTCCCTGTACCAGGAACTGCTAAACTGCAACATCAAAACACATTAAAGAGATGCGCAGAAGCTGCAACCGGCAATACTCGGATGCTGTACATGAAATGCAAGGCTTCGTGACAATCATTCATTACGCGCCTGTAATAAAGTACCCAAGCGCATTAAAAGCGACTTATTGGGATTTTTTAAAGTACCCATGCGCATCAAAAAGTGACTTGTTCGGATTTCATACATTAACAAACACAGCTGCAAATAAGGTTCAACCAGTTAATACATAACACTCTTGTAGCTAAACATCATAATATCATAACATCGTAACATAACAAGAATCCACAATCACGCCTTTACCGAAATGTTGCTCTTAGCCACCTTCATGGCTCACTACGGGCATTCCACTACAAGAGAACCACCTACACAAAACATTTAAAAAGCAGTACTAACAGCACTGTGCCGGGCTCACTCTAAATATAAAATATTAATTTCAGCAAGACATCTAAACACACAAAGAGGTTAGTGGCGAGTGGCAATTTTACCGGAGCGCGCAGGTCCTTTTTAAGCTCTCGTGACAAAAGATATCACGCCATGTTGCTCTACGTCGCCGCAACCTAGCGTGACGAGGCGTAACGTAATATTATCAGCACTCCTTGTGGAACGCGGTGCAAACACACAGTAGAATTGTTGTTATACCTGAAATAGTTTATAGACTGACTGCTCCTTAAGGTAGGAAAAGAGTATAAGCATAGATCTGCCGTGGTACAACCTAGGAGCCAATGATTGAAGCAAAGCTGCATATGTAATGACACAAAATAATATAATATTTTGGATTAAATGAGCTTATACTGCATTACTGAGAGCTGCAAATCAGTCTATATTTGTAAAAATGTTGTTAAAAAGGGGTGAAAATTGATGAAAATGTAACAATGGTTTAAAATTTGGTGAAATTGTGATTTTGGCGGAAAAAAATTGCTTTTAAATGGGAGATAAAAAAGAATTAGAGAATATAAGAATGTGGATAGGTTCTCTCTTTTATGTACACTGCCAGAATTGTGGTTACATGATTTCCTGCTTTTCTCTAGGTTAAGGGAAATGGTCCATGTTGGAATAGGAGGCCAGCCCAGCGCCAGGCAAAAAGGGTGAGAATGTGGGCGTACTGGGCAAGGAAGGATTGCAGGTGGTCCGTTGTTTAAAGATATATTCCAGAATCAGTCAGTAATTTATTGAAAAAAAGCAGAAAACGAACTGATGAGACCACCCGGCACCACAAAATATACGTCAGGCCGGAGCATTAGTCGCTATTTAGCTGTTTTCCTAGACGCATGGAATTCGTGTTTGTCGTTGTTTATTTCCATCCGATTAAAGATAAGATACATTTATTTAAACTGCTATTGGGTGTAACCCGGTGGCAGTTAATTGAATAAATGAGATAATAAATGTTATGCAAATAATATCATAATGGTAATAATGATACAATGATGAAAATAACAATAACAGTAATAATAATATGAAAACGGCTGATTCTTAAAACATTAAATTACATGAAAAAGAAAAGAAACGTCTATCTTCTAGAGTCGCACTGAGTGTTTATACAATAAATGCCGCACTGCACTATTCTTCACTTCGTTTCACTTCACTTCATTTCACTATCTATATATTTAAAAAAATAAGGTATTCTGCCATGGCTTCGTTTAGAGCTTCTACTGAACCGATTGTTGTATTTTTTCTTTTAAATGAAAGAATATGATCCCTAGATGTGTTATCAGATATTGTTTGAGTTGATTCACCAACATTTACGCTGTAAATTAATTAATTAAATCATTCTTTAATAGTACGCTTATCAATAGTCAATTGTATTCTTTCAAAGGGTGGCTGTTTCAATATCGATATACATGAGTCCGTAGATATGAGTCCACGCTGCTTGATGTTTTGTTTTGATTGTTGAGATTTGTTTACATTTCGTCAAGGTTTTGTTTCAGTGTAATAATTGCATTGTGGTGTTGACAGTTTGCATGTATTTGCTTCTGTGGTGTACTTTGTAGAGAACATTCGCACAGTGGGTTTTGTTCGGTTGTACTTTAGTGAAGTTGTTTACAGGTTATGTCGAATTCCGAATCGTTGTCCAGGCGCCCCAAAAGACGCAAACGTACATTAACTGGACGCAGGGAAAGAGAAAGTCAGCGTAGGTGTCGTGATAGATGTCATTTCATTTTCTATTGGGTCATTATCTATGAAATGTCAGTTTTGTTCTGCTTTGTACTTTCCATGTGAGACAAATTCTGAAAACGATTTACTCTGTGTTGCTTAAATGGGAAAATAAGTATACCTTCGAGCAATATGCCAGAAGAAATCAAACAGTTGTTTACAGGAGGTGATGACACATCAAAAAACTTCAGGAATAATATCCTTCAGTATAATAGAGCTCTATCTTTTGTGCCGATATTGCATTGCCATCTGGTCATGGGCCACACGTGTTCAAAATTTTGGGAACTCATCATAGAATATCTTCGTTATACCCTCAAGATCCAAACAATGCAATATATTGTGAACATTAGTCTGGATACAGTATTTTACATTTATCTCAGATCTCACTGTCAAATTTTGACGGGTTCTCACTAGTAACACTAAAAACATTTCCTTCTTATTTCTCTGATCTATACTGCACGACACCTCACTTCACTGGATAACTTAATATTCTTAGTTAACTACCTCATAAACTTAAAATACCCTAAATTAATTCGCTAAACTGTTGATCGCCTCGAGGAAAAAGGTTCAAAGGTTTTTTCAGGCAATCTACTCCAATCCCTTATCGTTCGATTTGTGAAAGCGAATTTCTCGACATCCGTTCTCTGCGGTCTTAAATCCCCTTTCTTAAAGCCCGTGATCCCCTTTACTGATGTATGTAGGAATATTTAGCCGCCGTTTAATTTCTTTCCAAGCTGGATGATCACTATAAGCTTTATACAAAGCGTAAAGTCTTGCCAATGTTCGCCTGTTGTCGAGTGAATCCCACCCTGCCGTTTTCTTGTCCTTGAAAGTAAATATAGCTGGTCAACGCTGAATCCCTTCCAAATTATTACACTGCATAATTTTGTGCGGATCCCAACAAATTGCTCCATATTCCAATATCGAACGAACAAGCTATAAATAAGCAAATTCCTTCGAGTTTACTGTACTCTTTTATAAGATGCCAATTACAAAATGAGATCTCCACGCTGTCCCTACAAAAAATCTACGTGACTTTTCCAGCTAAATGTACTATCAAAATGGATACGTAGGTATTTGCACGAAGAAACTCTCGGAGTAATGTCGTTACTTAAACGGTAATTTGTTACGCTGTATTTATGACCTCTGCCAAAAGTGATGGATTTGCTTTTACAGGTATTTATGGTCATTCCATTATTTTCTGCCCAGTAATATAACAAGATATAGTAATATAGCATATTTTCATCATCTTTCGAATTTATAATGCGATATATTATGCAATCATCTGCAAATAGCCGAACATTTGAAATTAATAGCGCTGGCAAATCATTAACGAACGCTAGAAATAAAAGAGGTCCAATTACACTCCCTTGCGGTATTCCTGATGTAACGCTTGCACAGGAAGATAACTCTTGCCCAATTCGGACTTTCTGTTTCCTATCTCGCTGAAACTTGCTAATCCATGCCACCAGCCTGGGATCGATGCCTGAATTCATTAATTTCTGAACAAGTCGATCGTCTGAAATAACATCGAATGCTTTGGCAAAATCTATAACTATTGTGTTTACTCTCCTGCCCGCGTCAATTTCATCTGCTAGATCCTGAAATAGCGTGACTTTTGCATGAATAACCTAAATATTCCTAAATCCGCGTTGGCCATGATAGGGCCATTTTTAGATACCCCATTCTTGCTTAATGTAACTCGCAACTAGATGCTCCATAAGTTTGCAAACCACTGACGTGAGACTTACCGGCCTATAATTAATTAGTATAGTTTTGTCCCTACCATTAAAGAGTGGTACTACAAAAACTAATTTCCAATCTTCAGGTACTTTTGAATTGTTCATGGACACGTGAAGTATTCTAATTAAGTACAGTAATATTGCCTCTCCTCCTAGTTTAATTATGTCCGTAGAAATGTCGTCTGGACCCCTTGACTTACCATTTTTCATAGACTTTCTTCCGTAGAACGTTCACTTCAATATTAAACTGATTGGTAACCGAAGAACTTTGAATTAGTAAATGGTTCGTATTGCTGTTGAAAACCGAACTTAAATACTTATTAAATGCGTTAGCTTTTGCTATTAGTGAAAAAGTTAGTCGTTTAGTGGTTTCTGTAAATCATTTAGTGTTTGAACCTAAACCACCTCGTTAGTGCATTAAGCAATGTTTGCTTTCGTGGATGTTTGAGAATACGAACAAAGGCCACCTCTCTCAGCTAATTCTGAATTTTTTAAATTTGCATGATAAAGTTTGGTGTGCGTTACAACGAATTGACATATTTTGCGCTTTCTATTTGTTTAATGTCAATGCCATTTTGTTGCAGTCTTATAAAAACTCAAAGACAGTGATAGCAGTTGGAACTGGTGAGAAAAATATGGCTAAAAATTATGAAGATCTGGTAACTGGTAGTTATATAACAATTTTAGACAATGAAACAGATCCCATCGAAGCTTTTGAAAAGTACATGTTAGATCAGGTGAGGATATCTACGTATGGTTTCTACTTTTTAGAACAAAAAATTATTAATTAAAATGTGTTTGAACTTTAATCTGATGTTTAGTTGCAATAATACATATTTGATGTATTACCATTAAATTGATAATTTCATTAGTTATGTATTTAAGAATATACTAAGAGAACTAGAGGTGCTAAACAGCACATACTTTCTCACTCTTAGAAATGGTTACATAAACTATTTATAAAATTTCTGTCCGAACTAACACACCTCAATCATTCTTCCTAACACTCAATACAAATGCATCGAAGAACATCAGATGCAAAAACTAAATATTTTCAAGCAAATATCGACACAAATTCGACAATTAAAACTGCGTTTCATATAATAAAGCAGGACCCAAGGTAACTTGGCTGCAAATACAGTAGAAGCGGCTCCTTAGAGAGGAACTTAATATGTTTGAACTTCTGGAACACATAACTCCAGTGCACCATATTTACTTCAACTCACTAAAAACATACCTATTGATTAAGATGGGACCAATTCAACACGTTCAAGATGAGAAGGAGCCTGCTGCTCCAACTAACTTATCAACAAAGTGAGCACTGCTGACTTACTCCTCACCAAAACGATTTTGTTAGTGGTTTAGTGTGAAATTTGCAATAATAATAATAATTGCAATTTTATTTTTTGCGATATTAACTAATTATTATTTACATTGTATAAAATATCAAATCATGGTGTATAAATTCCTTGTGTACGTTGTTCTTTTATGATTTGCATTAATTTGATTCTCTTTCCCTATTTTCCATCACATTTGTGTCAGAGACGAAAATTATCAATGCCCTTTATTTGAATATAATTCGCAGTTTTCAGAAACTATGTGTGCAAAAGTTATGTAAGTCAACAAAATGGTTAATTACTTAATTAATAAACCATGTTTCAGTCCAAAATATCTGTTGTAAATTAAAAGAATATCTTCTAAACACTCTTTAGACCGTTTATTCCTAAGAATTATAGTTTTAGATTGTTTTTTGTTTTGTTTATGTTATTTATCGGAAAGTATGATTCTTTATTTACACCCCTTGTGCTCTTAAAGGCTCAATTGTAGTTGTAGGAAGACACTGAAAAAAATTGAATTTTTTCAATTTTCGAAAAATCAGGGGTTTTAACGAACATGAGTTTTGCACTATTCTATAAAGCGACCTTTAAGCTAAGGTCAAAATTTAATTCAAAAAATTGAAATCTTACCCCTAGTCATTAGTAATCACATATAAATACCTTAACACAAAACTGCATTTCTTTATACTGTAAAGAGCGTTACACAATCCCTAGGTCGTGACCGTGAACAATCCATTGGACTCCACACCCACCTTCGTTCCTCGTGCGCTGAGAATCTAAACTGTCTTTATTCGTTGGCTCTGCTGTTGGCCAATTATACGTGTTACGTCCCAAAAACGTAACGTGTACACTTTAAAAGCTCCAAAAAGACAGGCGCAACATACTTTTATAAACACCTTCCAAAGAATATGAACCAAATGGCAGGTTATGTGCTGTTTTAGAGAGATAGACTAACCCAGACGCAAGAGAATCAGATTCCACCAAGTACGAAGTCTGCCATTCTGTAGCATCACTAGTTCCATTTTGAATCCAGTGAGGAAAATGATAGATTTTCCAGTTAAGTTTTTGATGGAGAGATTGTTACCTTTCATAGAACTGATTAGACACAAGTGTTGTGTAGGTATCTGAAAATAAGTAGTTTATGGGATAGTATTATTCGATTAAATAGCAGTCGTCATCAGCTAGCTCGATGACTGGACGGAAAATCTGCTTTGTGTTTCTGGTTCTGACAAAAAAAATTTTGAGTCAATAAACTATTAGATACGCAGACAACACTCCAATATTGCCCAATAAGGCTACGCTAATGTGGAATTTCTGTGCAGTACAATGCGGATAGTGGAAAGGCACGTCAGCATTACATCATTGGAGCTTCATTTGAGAATGATACGATTACAGGATGGTTCAACGACCAGCCACACCACGCTCTGCCTTTGGCTTTGAACATGTTGCACAATGCGCTCCTTAAGCCATCAGGCATTTCCATAAATATCGTGAACCATCCCCTGCCATTTTCTCCTAAATCACAGGTTAGTGGTATTTATTATTTTATTAATTACCAGCTGCGACTGGCGCTTCCAAAAACGGCAGTTGCAACTGAATCGAATGCCAGCTGCAACTTGTGTGTGCAAATAATACTAGCTGCAAACTATTTTATGTAGATACTTTAACCTAATGCTTTTGTTTCAAATATTCAATTACGTGTTTTATAACCTTTAGTATAAGGAATGAAAGAGACTTTGTTTGCTAATTATGTTTTATGTTATTAATTATGTCGTATTATGTTTTCAATCAAGTCAATTCAATCTTGCAATGATATTCCACAGAAATGGTTCTGTCGGAGCAAGTTTTACTTTTAAAAGCACTTAATCTGCAATGCACTCTCTTGTCACACAGTCCATCCCCGGCCTACACAAACAATTTATTTTGATTTGTACATATACATATGGTTAATCGTTTGTGCTAGCGGCATGGTGCGATTTGGCAACGCCGCTCCCGGAATTCTGCTATAATTGCGTCACACACCTGTGAAATTATCAACCAACTCATTTATATGATACTACAATAATTTTCACATCTCGTCAAAATGTCTAAGTTGAATAATTATACTCTCACACATCCTTCTTTGTTACAAAGCAGCCAAATTTACAATAAATGTAAACTCTAATAGCTAAAACTGGACCTTCGATTGCCTGAGAGCTCTCGCAGCCGCCAACTCCCTTCACCTTTACAATCGTTCTAACGGAACCGAGTCAGTCTGGCCCATACACATAGGCTATATGTCTATGGTCAGGCCCTTGCTCATGAAGGGGACACGTCCAAGTCTGCCTCCGGCTCGCTCTTGTTATTTGCACCATCATTTTCAGTATGTGCGCGTGTGAACTTTCTACTTTCTAAATATGTACTTTCTAAATATGTAATTTATTTACAATGTTCTAACGGAACTTAATCAGTCTGGCTCTCGCTGTAGTATGGAATACATCCGTGTCGGACTGCTGCATAACATTTCATGTGTGCGCGTATAAGCATTCTACTTTTCAATGTGTTATTAGCACCATCTTGGGTTTTTCGTAAGTGGCGGCTGAGGGTAGTATCTCCAAGATGGAATTCGGCACGACTTTTTGAGTCAATCTCAGTCAAAATTTCAGATCCTTCAACTACACTAGTAAAGATGTTTTTTTAATGAAATGTTATCTTAAAATAGTAAAGGTTTTCAAATAAAATCATGTTGAATTTTCTGAAAATATGAATACTCTTCTTGTGTGATTTCGCGACAAATATAATAGGCCGCTGCTAACTGCCTGCTCTTCGCCTTCGGCCTCATTGCAACTACAGTTGTGAAAATACACTTTTTTCTTAATGAAATGTGTTTACCAAAAATAGATCTTCAAAAAAGGTCATGTTCAATTTTCTGAAAATTAGTATTTTTATGTAATTTGGCGATAAAAACAAATGCTCGCTCCAAATGTACTGCGCTGCGTGAAAGAAATTCTAGACTGTTGGATGCTCGCAAGGTAGAATTTGTGTAATTTAACATTTGTTTTGTCGTTTCTTACATTCGACCTTTTGTTTTACATTTACACATGAATCTTTTAGAAATAATTTAAAACCTATTTGAAAAATACGAAATGAAAATTGCTAGCTTTCAGGGAACATCCTCAATGCAGGAAATGCAACAATAGAATTCCGCGTCGCACCCGCGAATTTCTGTAAATGACGTCTCATTGTTGAGGAATAATTTAGCTGTATTGAAAGGAATTATAAATGTCAAATTTGTGTTGATATTTGCGTGAAAATATTTAGTTTTGAAAAATTTTAATTTTAAAAAATATTCATTTTTTGTAAAATTTTTAAAATGTTGAAGTGTTATGTAAAGTACTCTGATATTTCCAAACGTGCGTTTAAAACTCCTAAAACTTCGAGTTCTTTTAGATCGACCAGGAAATATCAATTTTGGAGAAAATTGACTGAATGGTTTATGCACAAGCTTTGACCACAGGACGGACGGACGAACAGACGTTTCGAGATCAATCGTGTCAAGGACCCACGAAACATGGTTTCTGGCTACACCAAGTGTTAGAATAAGTTATTTACTATACTTAGAAACAGAATTTATACACTTTTCTGTACCAGGGCTCGACAAGAAGAGTATTTGGGTCGAAAATTCATCGTGTCCCGGCTCATGATTACAGTACTCTCTTCTGATATACGTAAGTCAAGAAAGTAAAATGAAATGACTGTGTTCGATTTCAGAGTCTCCTGTTGGTGAAAGCTTCTTCGTATGTCGAAGAAATCGTCAACGGCATAATGTTGCTGTCCTGTTACTTCATCCTGTTCCCCACCAGAGAGCGCTTGAACAAATCCAAGCACATGCAGTTGGTCTCTGGTCTCAATGTGCTAATCTTCTGGGGAGTACATTTCATCTTCGATTTCTTCTGCTTCTTGGTTGCCAGTGCACTAATTATCATCGTTTTTGGATTCATACATCTTAAATGCCTTTCAACAGGCAAGTAACTTGGTTAGTAGTTAAATTAGTTACAATGAATAGGCGTATGTAAGAATTTTTATTATATATATATATATATATATATATATATATATATATATATATATATATATATACGGAACACACGTCGTGGCCTTCCCTCCGACGCGCCGCGCATAATACAACTCTGTTGCGAGAAGGAGTCGTTAGCCCTAAGGATGTGTGAGATCGCGTGGGCGTTACCGGCGTCGTTCGACAGGCCACTGCCGTCCCGACGTCAGACCTCTCGAGTTGTTTCGAATCGCTTGCCTGGATGAGGCTAATGCCTGAAAATGCACCTGGGTGGGGAATACGGGCAGGTTTGTACTCAAAGCAAAACACTTGTGGCTCTGGCATACAAGGCTGTATATTCTACAATGAAGAAACAAAACAAAACACAACACACAAATTCAACAAAAATAACAACCCTTCACAAATAATCACATTTAGAACACAACCTTCGTGCTCGTAAATGCATATTCGAAGCAGTTATCGCTACCTCATAAAAAAACACCTTATTTCATCATTCATTAAATAATTTGTAATGCATGCACCAGTTGGTGTAGGAATACCTTCGTCTTAAGGACACAAAGAACACAAATTTTTAAATTCCCTGCGCTAAATTGCTTTCGTTTCTTAAAAGTAGTTTTTAATTCACAATACACTTCAACCACCAATGCTTAGAAAACTCAGTACAGACCAAAGTTAAATTTACTATATGAACTTTGAACACTTTATAAACCTCTTTGAACACTCAATTAACTGGGTGACTTGTTTAAAGCAAATTAATCACTTATGTTCTTAACATAGCTTTCATTCAAGAGTTCCACACGCCAGCATTCATAAATGTGGCTTGAAATGGGTAATATTTAAAAAGCTTTTAAAAGAATAGTGTGGTTTAATATTATTCGATTACATCTTTTTCGTTTCTGCGACCGTTCTGTCGCACGGGTACTCACGCTTCTCCAATGGGGTTTTACGTGAACTGGCCTAGTCGAGTGCTGCGAGCGGCGCCTTGGCGCCTCGGCGTTTGGGGACGTGGCGATCGCGCCCTACGCGACCTCCGGGGCTCTCGTTGCGCTGGTCCGCGACGGCTCGTGTTGGCGACGCGCCGGGGTAGCCTGGCCTCCACGATTCTCCGCCCCTCCTTCCGCTGCGTTTCCGTACCAATTTTCTCGGCTGAGAATTACCTCGGCCTCGCCTCTGCGCCCGTCTTCATTCCCCAACACAAATGCTTCTCTGGCGGTGTTTTCAGGAATGGTTATCGCCTTGGCTCCTTGCTTCGGTGATGTGACGTAGCGGCGATGCAGAAAACTGTTCGGCGTACGCCGGAAAAGAGTCCGATTCAGCCCTCACTGAATTCACATAATTCGCTCCCACTGATACAGGTTTTTTTCTGTTGTGAGTTATCAACAAACAAAAAACGAGTACAATGTTCGTTCTCTTCCCGTATTTGGATGAAATAAATCTCGCGTGAAGTTCACTGCTAGCGACTCGCGACAGGTTTCTCTTCACTAACCATCACTTATAACGGTTTTTACGTGATTTTTGAGACGCGTTCCACAGCGATCCGTCCTCCTCCGAGATTTTTCTGAGACTCTTTCAACTTTCAACGGAAAAAAATTCTTGCCGTTGGCTTCCCTCGTTTTTCGGATACCGGCCAATCACAAGAACTCGTTCCCAAGCTTATCTTTCGAATTTCTTATTCGTGGACAAGCGTTTCGCTCGACGCGGCCGCGGCCGACGTCAGACAGTGACGGGTTTCTCGCGCCGCGTTCAAATTAGCGAACTGCCGAAGACAGTATTTTGGGAATTTTTATACATGGTCCGGTCCGTTACCAGGGCATATATTCGAGCTCGTTTCAATATATATCTATATATATAAAAGAAAGTCGTGTTAGTTACACTATTTATAACTCAAGAACGGCTGTACCGATTTGGCTGAAAATTGGTGAGCAGGAAGCTTAGAGCCAGGAGACGGACATAGGATACTGTTTATCCCGTTCGATAGCGTTCCTGTGTGAGAACGCACGTTTTTGCACGTACGCAGTGCAACAAGGTTAGTACAGTTTCTCACAGTTAGTGCGATATATATATATATATATATATATATATATATATATATATATATATATATATATATATATATATATCCTGAAAAGCTTCCAGCAAAGATTAATTTTCCCCAGAGTTGGGGAATTGCGAAAGACATTGCGTCCTATATAGTGTCCTCAACATTTTGGCAGTAATATTACGACTTTGTTTAGGTAGAAAGCCAAGCGAACACCTTTGTCAAATAAATGTCTCGTGTTTTTAATTCTTTGTGGCGGAAGCGTGTATTTGGAGCATATTTTCTTAGTCGCAGTTTTCATTAGACCTCTCCATTTCAAGATTCCGTGAGTGATTCTTTTACAAATAATACTGTAGTTGCTTGGTTCGGCGAGAGACCAGAGAATGTTAGGTGTTAACACCTGCATTCTGACCGGGAGGTCCTAGGTTCGAGTCCTGACGGTGACAGGATTTTCGACACTAGCTTTCCAGCTAGGTCGAATTCAGTTGCTGCCTGGAGGGGAATTCTAGCGGACCGCTGCTCTGATCGGTAGTTTTCCGTGGTTTCTCCGATCAACACTAGGCGAATGCCGGAGCAGTACCCTAACAAACGGACCACGGACCGCGCGCGATCTGTCCTTCCTCTTCCTTACCCCATCCTCTTCTCTTACACACACACTTACACTAACATGCACTACACTACCACATATTCCGGGAGACCGGTCGGGAGCTTAGAGCTTGTCCCGACTGGGGCGGTGCCCCGCTGGTGGGAGAGTTCTGGTTAGTGGGTAACCCCACTAGCCGACGGGAGGTCGGCGCCGGATCTCGCCATCCAGGGGGGAAGGTCACCACCATCTCTCGAGAAGAAAAATATGCACTACACTAACGGGACTAATGACCGAAGAAGTTGACGCGCCCGGAAACACGAAAAAATCAATCAACCAATCAATCAATCAATGAAAAAACACGTGCATGGTTTCGCATTGTTAAAGCTGGCGTCGTCTCTGGTCCACAATTTAAATCTCTCCAATTCGGACCAATCAAATCTTCGCTCGAGGATTTTATATTTCCCCGCGTCAGAGGTAGTTTGAAATTCATCCAACGCCAGAGGACTGGCATCGGACCGCTCCCACAGGAACTCCCTCACGGGAGCGCCGAGCCTCCCAGCTGTGACATCACGGGAAACTAGAGATGCTTATACAATATCACATACCGGAATTGCATTTCAGGAAATAATTACGTAATATTGAAAAAATGCCTTTCTTGCCACACTAAAACTTCTTTTATGAGTTGAAAAAGTCCCATTCAAACAAAACGCGTATCGTGCATATCTACAATTACTTCAACATGATGCATTGTAAACAGTTCCGTAGTCTTTCAACCCATGCTCTGAATTTCTTGTACATCCCAGTCCACTAGTGCAACCACCTCCAATTCCAGATATCTTATACGTGGATTTCAGTGCAGATAGCAGGACTAGACTCACGCTTCAGTAATACTCCCTGCGAATTCTTTGTTTCATTGCGTCGTTCGCGAAATTCACATGATAATTTCCACAATTATTCATTAATTACATTAATTTGATAATTACATATACGAGTATTTGCAAACCTTTGCAATCAATTAATGTTTATACTTATATTTATGAAAACCAGTTACCCTGCTCAGCTCACGTCCTTATTTTCTAATGAAATATTATATTAACATTAATTATATTTTCTTACTCGTGTGTATCGATATACGACGTACTATATTACCTTCCCACGCAGACGGGCGGTCTGCGCAGATGCGCATAGTCTTGTGGTTCGTCACATTCTTCAATGCCCAGACATTTGTGTTTCACCCGGCTCAAACTCCTGAAGCACAATATGAATTTCAACATCACTGCTCTCCAACGTAACTTTGCCTCTCTTTAAATTGACTTTTGCACATTTCTGAAGACCAAATTTCAATCAGATGCCATTGCTAAAATCATTGACAACAGAAATTTGGACGAAAATTGCTTCATTCTTAGCAAACACTTTAAGATCACCCATCTAAAACAAATATGATTCAGGTCTTTTGTCAGCATGGAACTTATAATCAAAGTGGGTGTGCCACAACGGTCTTGATAGTGGAATCAAACCTATGCAAAGCAGAAAATGGGATAGCGAATCTCTTTTAAATTGAACCTGTTAATCAAACTTCTTGTCTCTTTTACTTTCTTTCTATTGTGTTAGTAACGTGATACATCATGACTTAGTAACGTCATTAAGTCTTGGGTGAAATCAATAGATCTTCAGGGTCTTCAAAATTCAATCGTATGGATCACTTTCAACGGCCTTCTTGTAGTCAATTTAAGCCAATCTCAAATTACATTTTCGTTTCCTCACACCACTGAAGATGACTTTCTTTAGTAGCAATATTTTCTTACATCCATAGGAACATTTACGACGTTTTTTGTGTTCAAATGACTACAGGTGTTTCTAGTTTAGTTGTCTGTACATTTTGTTAGTCATGGCTACAAATATAGCTTTGTACATAACTGGCAAACAAGTGATTGATTTGTAGTTTTTCGCCAAAGAAATGCCTCCCGCTTTGGGTAGCGAACAAGTGAAGCCGCGTGGTGTATATAGGTTCAAAATCCGGCTACAGCACACCGAAGGCGCTTTGTTGGCACTGGACGTTTTCAGTTAGAGCTGGGGTGTTGGTAGCGCAGAAGTTACAACTTTCAATATTACGAACACGTTACCAATAATTCGAGATAGAATGTACTGTTGAGCACCTCTCGTTTAAGAATCTGATGTAACACAAGGAAATGGAAGTCATTTATGTAATCTTTGCAATTTAAATATATAAAACCGTTACTGGATCGCGAAAAAGTGTTATAAATATGTAAAACTGTAATTAGTGTCCAGGATTATTCATATGTATGCAATTATTTACACGTGTACGAAAATAATATTTTCTGTTCCTCTCTTGTGTTCAACAGCAAGGACGTTTGCTGTGTTGGTCTGCTTTGTGTGTGCGAACTTACCGTTCCTGTACACCTGGTCATTGTTGCTCAGATCGAAAGAGACTGGTCTCACGGTTTTATTGATTGTTATCAAGATCGGTAAGTTTATTTCTTAAGCTAAATTAGTGGACTTAATATCTTAGTAAGCGAACATTATCAGACTCAGTCACACCAACAAGGCACCTTTCAACAAGTTCATGACGAAATCTGCCCTGATTTTTGATTCTATTGAATGATATTCATTGTTTATATGTGCTGTGAAAGAATTAGCCGCCGTAGCGCACTGTACGTTACTGAAAAATAGAGAATTTTATGAGATTGGCAGCTCTGTCTCCGCTAACGCCAAGGGCAACCCTTGCTGCAGCGAGCAATGTAGCCGCGGACGACTCACGTTTGTGCTGTTATTCCTCGGTAGGTTCTCAACTTACCGTTTACGTCTTACAATTAGCTGGGTGGAAAACAGTATTCACGTCGAGGAACATAGTAACCCGGTATAACTAAATGTAAGGATTTATTTTATTTGTCAGTTAGTTACTGGGGATTCGTCATAGTTACTACGACAATCTATAATTTTACTTTAATCGGCAGAATTATATCGATAACATGTACTATGCAAAAGTATCAATACATCGATGTAAATTTACGATTATACAGTTCGATAATTGTAATTCAGTTTAATTGTTCAAATATCTCTCACTGCAGGAAGGGATACACAAACCCCGCGAGAACGACGTTTTGCATCGTGAAATGTGTGAAATGTTCGTATTGTTTTCACAAACTTCCAATGGGTGACGGCTGCTAACTTTTTCACAGCACATAGAAACTGAATATTTATCTATTGAAAAAATATGACGGCATATTTTGACCTAAACTTGTTGAAAGGTCCCTTGTAAGAGATCTGTATATCTTGAAATAATTGGCAGGCCTTTTCTTTCTTGATTAAAAAAATATGCTTCTTACTACCCCCTGGCTTTTTTATGCAGTTTGTTTTTTATGGTTTTATATTATTCCACTGACATTATCCAATTCATTACAAACAATAAATGACTACAATTTCAAAATAAACGTTATGTTTTTTCTGTGAATTTGCAGGATTCATTCATAGCACGTTCAATAAACTGACAAGCATCCAAACTCAAGAGCGAGAACAAGCAAGTGTCTTAGGAGAAGCTCATTACATCTTTCAGTGGATATATTCTATAATTCCAATCTACACACTTATGGACGCCTTGAGCAATCTTCAACAATATTGTTCATCCTCTGATTTTTGTTCCAATTTCAAACCAAATTGTTCCCGAGTGAAAGAGAGCTTCTGCTGCCCAGGTATATTTAACTCATTAGTAGTATACTGTAGTGCCCGTGCGAATAATTTGCATGGAGTTCAATATTTTTAAAATTCCCTTAATTACAATTTTCTTTTATATATTCTGGGAGTTTATTTTTTATGTATAAAATTTTTAGGCACTGCATCTAGTAGTGCCCGTGCGAATAATTCGCATGGAGTTCAATATTTTTAAAATTCCCTTAATTACAATTTTCTTTTATATATACTGGGAGTTTATTTTTTTATGTATACAATTTTTAGCCACTGCATCTAATTCAACATTGTAATTTAAGAGTTTTATCACAGCAGAATGTTCCAATTTTCTTTAACTCACATTCTCTGTAGGACACTGACAAATCAAAAGTATGAATAATGGGTCTTGATATAATTAATTCTTCACAAATACAATAATTTACGAATAAATAAATTCAAAATATCAATAACATTCATGATAATATTGACCAAAACGATCAATAACAGGACAAAATATCAATAACATTTATTGTTGAAAATTACAATCCATGTTCAAAAGTCCATCACTGAAAATAAACTATAAAAACCAAGAAAGAAAAAAATTGCCACAATAAATAAATAAAGCCTTTCTTGCTCGCGAGTGAATATAACTTACCACTTTCATTGAATTGGTCCTTCCCTTCAAGAATGGATATGAACACATTTATTAATAACCTTGCTTGTGAAAATGCTAAATAAATGTGGAACAGGCGTAGGTAAATAAATACTAATTTGAGAAGAAAATAAATAAAATTTAATACACAAATAAAAATAAAATGTATACACTATAAAATGTACACATTATAAAATTAACATTAAATTTAACAAACAAATAAAATTTCAGGTCACTTCCCTAAATACAATATTTTCAGTAAATAATTTGCCATTTTCTTTGGTTATTACCTTCAAGAACAGAAATGAACACAAATCTAAGGTTATTACCTTCAAGAACAGAAATGAACACATTTCTAAACGACGTTGCTCGTGAAAATGCTACATATAGCTGGCCGTGTGAGAAAACAGGCGTAGGTAAATAAATACCAACTCGCTCAAGTGTCTGTCCTTGTGACTTGTTAATAGTCATAGCAAAGGCAATTCTTACCGGGAATTGTTTTCTGCACAACATAAATGGAAGGCTTAAATCAGAAAAACATAGCTGAATTCTGGGTACTAAAACAGTCTTCCCTGAATCAATAACTACTGCAGAAATACAGTGGTCATGCAATGCCTTCACAATCATGCGCGTTCCATTTACCAAACCTTCTCTAACATTTAAATTTCTTATTAACATCACAATTGTGTTAATTTTCAGTGTAAGAATATGAGGTGGGAGACCTGATGGAGTTAAACTATTCAAGAATTCTAGAGGATATAACTGGGCAGAGGAGTGATCTTCTCTTTCAACACAGTCAATACTATAATATGTTTTAGAAGGACCTTCCACCAAATTTTCAACAATGTCTTTATTAATTTATGAACAATAGTCATTTTTTGTGCACAGTATTGTAACATTTCTTAGAGTGTCAATATTTGTTTCATTAATTTTGTGGGTAAGAAATACATTGCTTATTAAGTCATCGTAATTGCATATACACTGTGAAGGGATTTCCACCAATTCTTCTTGTAAGTGGTGAGATGACAATGTTTCATTTTCTAATTTTAGTAACCACTCACTAAATTCTTGATCAGCAGCTGCTCTAATATTTTCTGTAAATTTTCTTTTTTTAATGAACTTCCAAAATAAACAATTTTTTACACAGTTTTCAACAATGGATAAACGAGTACCACGTCTAATAACTGGAAGGGTCTGTCTAAAATTTCCTCCAAACAGAATAACTTTCCCGCCAAACAAGGAATCATTTTTCATGATATTCTGTAATAATTTATTACAGACAATTAGAGCATTTTTGGGAACCATTGATATTTCATCCCAACTAATTAGTGATGCTTTTTGTAAAGCCTTTGCGTCCACAAAATCCTCTCTGATTTTGGCCACATGATTCATGAATAGGAACTGGTAATTTAAAAAGAGAATGCGCAGTCATACCACCCTCCAGGATCTGAGCAGCGATTCCTGTCCAGGCAACTGGAAGTACAGTTCGGTTTTCTCCTCTCAAAATATGGCATCAAGTTTTATAAAGATAAGATTTCCCTGTACCGCCTGGTCCATCGATAAAAAAAACATTGCAGCTTTCATTTCTTACAGAACACAGAACCTCATCTACAATGGTACGTTGTTCACTCTTCAACAGAGCATATGCAGAAATTCCTTTTTGTTTCTCTTGTTGATGGTCAAATGTAATTTTGTCTACAGGAATATCTCGTGGAATTGGCACGCCAACCTTGCCACAATTTGTTCCATTTGCCTTAAGAATTTTGTTGATTTCTTGCAATGCTAAATCATAGGATGCATCCATCTCATTATTTCTTTGAAAATCTTCACTTACAAAGTTTCTGTAGGATAGCCACAACTATTGCGTATTTTTTGGAAGGCAAAAAATGCAAATAAATGCGAACATTTCTCTCAGTTGTATGGGCAAATAATGATGCCTCTTCAAGACACCGTGACCATTCTTCCTGGGTATCAATCAAGTTCAGTTTTTCAGCAGCTGCTGAAAATGATGGAAAGAGAACACTGTTAACAGTTCGTAAATCTTCATAACTTCTGCATCCTTTTACATGCAACAATAGAACTCTGAGACAATAGAGTTCTCGGTCAGCTGGATTTACTGTATACATTCGTCCAATTGTTTTTGATGATCTTTGTCTCTTCTTCCATTTATTTTTACTCCAAGAATAATGCTCAGGTATTTGAACATAAAGAAATTCCTTAGCTTGTTCATCAGAAGCACACATTTTGAAGTAGCCTGTTAATTTGTATCTGTAGTAGCTGCTCTCTGCAGAGATCTTTCCTCCTCTCCAGGTTGAAAAAACACTTGTTGCTCTTCTGGTAGATGCACAGGTGATCTCTCAATCTTGTGTGATCGGTCTTGTAGCGGTCTTTCATGAATTCTCCACATTGCTTCAGGTGCACTTATATATCTCACATTCAAGTATGTACGAACTTCATTGTTAGAGGTAGCTTCGTTTTCTCTCTCACTCAAGTTTAGAGCAGCAGCATCATGTCCTTTGTAAATATACTTGTACAAATACTTTATAGATTTAATTGATGAACACACTTCTACGTTAATATGTGCTTCAAATTTCAGACACAGGTAAGGATTATATGGCACGACCCATCTGTTGTCCAGTCCATTATTTACCTTTTGTCCATTATTTCTTCTGCGATAAATCGGGTAACCATTAGCGTTTAACTGAGTCTCTTCTGTAAACTCCTTAGGGAAACCCTTTGTGCAGATACTATTTTCCATGCAACGTGCTATGGGATTTAAAGTTCCACATGGACCATGTATCATACAGCGCTGAACGATATCAAATAAACGGGGATTCTCTGACTGGTTTGGTATTTCTGCACATGATACGACATCTACATCACTCGCATCTCTTATCTTATCTTCCGTACGTAAAATCAGCAACATGTGACAATGAGGTAGCCCTCTTTTCTGGAATTCAATTACATGAACATTAGCAACCACAACACCAAATATGAATTTCTTATACAGGTCCTCTATGAGCTCTCTCAATTTTAAATGAAAAACTCTAGTTACCAAATCAGGACGATTTTCAACTTTTTCATATGGTTGCAAATTGCACGTTATCTCTTTCCACTTCGGGTTAGCAGTGAAGGTAATAAATAAGTCTGGCTTACCGTATCTTGCGACTATGGTCATTGCATCTACATAATTTTGAACCATATTGCGAGGACTCCCAATAAATGTTGAAGGTCGAAGGTTGAATAAATGTTGAAGAATATTATTTGGTCGTTCTTCATTATTAAAAAAGTCTCTCAACCCTTTATATCTTTCTGTTCTTAATTCTTGTTGGTGTGTTTTTACATAAGCTAATCTTGAGCTTTCCACTTTCACATAAGCATCTACAATATACTGCTGAAAAAGTTTACCGGAGGAATGTAGTAAACTGAAATTGTCACGAACTGCCAAGCGATAGCAATAGTACTGCAGTTGTGTTGTAGAATTCCTAACTGCAGTTCTATATATATCAACATGCTGCATGCCTGGCTGCCATCCTGAATCACCACAGGGAAACAGGAGTGGATAGCTCATAGGGTGAACATGAGGATTCATCTTCGATATAATGGAAATTCTCTCTGAGCTTTTTGACCTTACTACGAAGTCAAATTTTCCTGGTTCCTCCCCCTCATCAAACATAAAGGCTGCAGCTATTTCCTCCGATACTGGAATATTGTACCGACGCTTGTCAAATGAATTTTCCAAGGAGAATTTTAGCTCCATATTTTGAACATGACCTGTAATGTCCTTTATGTGTTGAAAAAGCTGAGCATAAGGATTTATATGAAGAATAATTTCCTGTAAATTCTGCATAATATATCTATCACAAAAAATTTTATGCCTATCTATACGTTTATTTAGAGCTTCATTTGCATCTAAAATGAATAAACCTGTATATGATGGCTGAATGTTATTTTCTGGAATCAAAGGCCCAACAGCATGGTATATCTGTCCATGAATTTTTAGACAATAAGTCCCTGACCCTCGTAAATGAACAGCATTTAACTGAACAGATGCAAAAGCCAGAGCATTATTATACTGCCGCATGTTTTCAAGATAATTTCTTGTTGTCGAATCATTTGCTTCGATTAGCTCTCTAAGAAACTGATGCACGGCAATTGGTGGTAATTTTATTTTCCCCTTATGGCAACATATAGAAATGTTCTGCTCACCTCGGAAAAGTTTTGCAGAACCATGACTACATCTATAGTCCTTTCCACCAACACTGAACAATGGAACTTCACTGTCAGATTTATATATTCTGGAAGCATCATAACTAAGTGGAAGGTCTCTGCTTGCACTTCTGTTGCGACGGATGCCATGCGTTTCATCAGCTTGTCTGCTTGAACTTGCACGTTCATTTGACAGAGCCCGCCTTTCCCGTTTTCTTGTCTTCTCTTTCCAGTGTAAGAGGTCTTTTACGGGGCATATTTGTCCTAAATAAAAAAATCTATGAACATTGAAGATTTAATGTTAATGGAACTAAAATGTAATTCTTAAAATCATAATACATAGTGATATTTAATTTGCAAAATTTTTTCTTGAATATATTTAATAATCAGAACATATATCACTTAACTAACCTTTATTTCCAGTCCCTCTGCGCTATTTAGCTGCACCAAGATGTAGGCAGAATGAAGGTTGAACCTATCAAAACAAAGAAAGATTTAATGTTAATGGAACTAAAATGTAATTCTTAAAATCATAATACATAGTAATATTTAATTTGAAGAATTTTTTCTTGAATATATTTAATAATCAGAACATATATCACTTAACTAACCTTTATTTCCAGTCCCTCTGCGCTATTTAGCTGCACCAAGATGTAGGCAGAATGAAGGTTGAACCTATCAAAACAAAGAAAGATTTAATGTTAATGGAACTAAAATGTAATTCTTAAAATCATAATACATAGTAATATTTAATTTGAAGAATTTTTTCTTGAATATATTTAATAATCAGAACATATATCGCTTAACTAACCTTTATTTCAAGTCCCTCTGCGCTATTTAGCTGCACCAAGATGTAGGCAGAATGAAGGTTGAACCTATCAAAACAAAATATGCAAAATAAAATTGTTGAAAAAATGCACGCTTATATTATAAATAACCGGAAAATAGAGTGAAAACAGTTTAATTTAGGTCTGAAGAATAACGAATACAAATATATTAGAAAGAATTTTAAGAGAAAAAGAAACTTTTAAAAGGAATAGAATCTTAAGAAAAAAATGTAAGAGATTATTTAACATTAAAAAAAGAACTTTTTGTCCTAAAAAATAAATAAAAAGACATTCATGAACATTGAGGATTTAATGTTACCTAAAGGTTGTTAAAGGTTGAACCTATCAAAACAAAGAGAGATTTAATGTTAATGGAACTAAAATTTAATTCTTAAAATCTTAATACTTGCAAATAACAGGAATTTCGAAATTCTTATGAGCCAAGATACAAACGACTGTGGCACTCTTTAGTGTAAAAAAAGATAAAAAGTGAGCCATATAAACAATGAAATCTACTGCACATATTGGAGTATGTTGGCAGAATGCAATTGACTTGCAATGTGATTGGATATTACTAACCTTTAACCACTGGTAAACCGCACTGCACCATGCTATTCTGCTGCACCAAGATGGATGCAGAATTAAGCCATGTGCTCGTAAAACTTGTACCTGTCAATTCAAAATATCAAGTACAAGACACTAATATAAAAATTGCACAGAACTTATCTCTGCGTGCGATGTAATCGGATACAATATACTAACCTTCGCTGTTAGCCAAATTCGCTGCCACTTCTCTGTATCTAAATTGGCTGTTGAACCGCACCGAACCGCACGCTGCACCCAGATAAATGTACGCGGTTTGAAAATTCGCTTTCAGCAGTTACAGGTTCGCCAACTCAAATTTTGCGAAGAACGTTGAGTTCTTGTTACAGTTATTTTTTTGTGAATACCTTATTACACTTTGTTGTTAGTCTGTAACTCAATAAATTATTTTTACATTCACAACTTTCATTGTTCAATTTGTTTATATTTGGCCATGCACTCGGAGACATGGGGTTATAATATAGATTTGCCGCAGGTTCCCCAACTCATATTTTGCACAGGACGTTGTGTTATTGTTTTAATAATTTTTTTTGTAAATAACTTTTTAAGAATTACGAAAATGCAAAACTGATTACAATTGCGGAAATAGAAATTTTTTTTCACCGATAAACATCCTGATCATACGAATACATCTAGTGGTTATCTATATCTCAGATCACCATTTTACTGTATTAATTATATGGATTCTTTGTCAAATGTATTTACTTAATATCTAATTTAAATTAGAGGCTTGGCTTAATTTATCATACAAATTTGTCATTGTAGTGAAAATAATGGTAAATCAGTTATGTAACAATCTTATGCTGTAATGATCTTTGTAATTCTGTTTAAAATGTTAAAACATCTTAAATTGAATACGTAAACTGGTGTTTACTCTTTGGAAAACGGTGTTATAAACTTGTATACTTTACTGCTACATGCCGCTTGCATTGCATTCTATGGTCTATTCTTGTAATGTACATCCAGCTCTTGATACAATGTAATTTCTTATGTTGTACATCATTTTGCCACCAGTGGCGCTGTCTTCTATCAATAGTTTATTTTGTTCCTAGTGGGCGAACTAGCGCTCAAGAGATATTGTGCAGCGGATTGATATGGAAAGTGTAAATCTTTTCCGCTTTTCCTTTGCCAATTTTTGTTTGCCATACTTGAATTTTTGACTATGTCACTATCTTCTTTAAATTTTGATGGCCATTTTTGCTCTTACCCGTACAAATCGCACCACTCTGTAAATATTACTTTAAAACCTTTTATATGGATTTGCTTTCAAGATTTGGCCCGGTTTTATGCGATATATGTAATTAGTGTTCAACTTCACTTAGTATCTGGACCAAATGTCTTATACCTTTAATTTCTACGTAGTCACGATTTTAACGTTCCGTAGGTGGGAGCAGGTTTCTATGTACATGGATTCGCTGAAATTTGTTTCGTATTTGATGAAATTTTATTGCTCATTATTTAATTATTTCTGTGTTCATCTTGTATTTTATGCAGGTTCTTTAACCATTTGTTTTTTCAGTGATTTTTGAGGTAGCTGCCATGTTTTGCAGCTCCACCAAATTGATTCTTGTGCTTTTCAATTTTTATTCTTTAATTGTAGCAGAATTATAGGAAAAGAAGCATTTTTCTCCCAGGCTGTTCCTGATTATTTTTCTTGATTTCGTGCCGGATGGATCACGCTAGTTGACGTGGCACGGAATAGGCGTGTGAGCCCGTGCTGAAGCTCTATTTTTTCAGAGGTTCTTTAACACGCCATTGGCTCCATAGAAAGCCCCTGCCGTAGCAAGATTTCTGGCTCTGCTGTGTAAACCGCCATTTTGACTGCTCACCTGAGCAGCGAGGACCCTGCCTGCCCGGGCTGTTAGAGTGACATTGCTTTTGGTATTTTGTTGATGCGCCTGAGCGCAATTTCTCTGTAGCAAGGGGAACACTAGTTTTGACTTTTAAGACTGACAGTTGAGCAATTTTGAGGTATATGAGCAAAACGAGCGAAATCCATGCACAGAAGAGTTATTTCACGATTGTTACAATTTTTTGGTGACGGTTTTAATACTGAACGTTTAGATTGAAATAAGTCCATGGTTATGATTTAAATTTAAAATACATCTTTTCCAAATTCTTGCAGCGCGACATTGTAATTCTTTTTATAAAAAAAATCATCAGGAGTAATTATTTGGATGCGGCTGCTTTCACCTCCTCATCGAAAAATGGGGACTCAGAAGTATAAGTTTTGAAGATATGGAGAGCGCAGAACCCAGATTTGGGACCTACCCTAGATTCAAAGTACTTTGGCACTCAACGACGGTACGCATTCAGGAATGGGAAATTCTCAGCAGAACAACTTGCAGACAGAGAAATGTGGAGTATGTTCATACTACATTCGGGGGCTAACATTTGATTTTAAGTACTTGAGACAAGATACCATCGCCTGGGGGAGACTCCCGATAAGTCGTTTCATAGTTTTGTTTAAAAGTATAAGCCACGTTGATGTCAGTAATATTTTAAACAGGTCTATTCATTTCTTACCTAGTTCCTGACTCAATCCTTAAGGTGGGATAATAGATAGATAGATAGATAGATAGATAGAAAGATAGATAGATAGATAGATAGATAGATAGATAGATAGATAGATAGATAGATAGATAGATAGATAGATAGATAGATAGATAGATAGATAGATAGATAGATAGATAGATAGATAGATAGATAGATAGATAGATAGATAGATAGATAGATAGATAGATAGATAGATAGATAGATAGATAGATAGATAGATAGATAGATAGATAGATAGATAGATAGATAGATAGATAGATAGATAGATAGATAGATAGATAGATAGATAGATAGATAGATAGATAGATAGATAGATAGATAGATAGATAGATAGATAGACAGACATTTTATTCTCCAATTGGGCAAATGATGCCCGGTGGCAGAATGCAGAAATACAAAAGTACAGTTACATTTACAAAAAAATAATGTATACAAATGAATATAAAAAAATGTCCTTGTCATTTCTTAGATATGCATATGGCATTTACACTCCTATACTACAAATAAAAAAACATATATACTGACATATAGATAAATAAACATACACAAATTTACACAATTATTACACAAATACACATACATACATACATACATACATACATACATACTAACATACACGCGTAGTACATAGACAAAGGGACCCTCGCCTACACATCAATCTGCACCTGTTCATTCACATTCAGGCAAATATGGGAAACATATTTACGTAACACCACAGGGTAATAATATATAATACTTGTAATATTTATTATTTCATTTATAATACGTTAAACACTCGTTACTACAAACAAATAAATAAACACCGCTTGTCAGAGCAACCTGAACAAAGACGTTTTCGACTAGCGTAACACACAGAAAGAAATGAAATCACTTCCCTTCCCTTGACTTCATTTCACTGCACTGAACCGCATATCACTTTATCTAAAAATGAACTGTTCAATACTTGTTACTGTACACTACGCATAATCGCACCTTTCACTTCACTTCACTATACGTTTTCACCCTAGTGAGTAATTTCCTCTCTCTCTCTCTCTCTCTCTCTCTCTCTATATATATATATATATATATATATATATATATATATATATATATATATATATATATATTTTCTGAAACCTTGCGCTGAGCAAGGGCTCAAAAAGTACCGCAAATATGCGGCTAGTGTACGCGTAGTATGCTAATCCGTGCCCGAAATTGTATCATGTCTCTGATTTTAAATTGTCTCCAACAGCATCGTAAGTACGATCGTATGTACATTCCGGCCTAAATCCCGTGAATTAATGCGTCCGAGAAACTACAAGAGGAAATCATCACTTCTCCCTGTAATAAAGTTCAAGAGCACTCTCTCGTAGGTTAACCTTTACTGAATATGTATTTCATTTTGTTACAGGAAAGTGCGCCATTTTGGGCTGTGTGTCCTCACCGCCCAACTATTTTCAATGGACTGCACCAGGCATAGGAAGTCATATAGTGTTGTTTTTCCTCTGGGGTCTTATTTATTGCATTATATTGCTGATAAGTGATTCATATCGGCTTAATGAGTGTTGTGTGTACCTTGAAAGATGTCACGGTAAGAATAAAATATATTTTTGTTCTCTTGCTTTAAAGTATTGTAATTAATCGAATCTAAGTTGTCATTCTCTGTAATTTCCAAACCTCGTGTGAAACTCGTCATTGATACTTGTAACCATTTTTATGGATACATCACCAACAAATACCTTCATAGTCGCTTGTATTGTTTATGAGGGTAAAATGTACTGCAACTGTGAAAGTGGAGAAAATTGTAACATTTTCCAAAATTTTAGACGAAATTTTAATAATAATAATAATAATAATAATAATAATAATAATATAAATTATTGTGAAATAAATCGTTGTAGTGTTTTGAGAACGGTCTCGACACATGTATCGTAGTGTTTTAAACTGTTTTCTGTAATCTTAAAAACAACAATTAACAAAAATCATGCTAGAAGCTTTGTCGCACAGCCCTAAGCACTGACCACAGTTCGATGCACTGGCCACAGTCCACTGCACTGACCACAGTTCACGTCACTGAGCCCTATCACTGCAGTGCTATTCACCGCGATGTACACACTTCACAGCTCAGATTGCACTTCAGACTTAAGACTGACTCACGCCGAGAGGTAACTTGATCAGTTTTGTGAACGCACGGAGTGCAATGTACGTTCACGCCACTGCGGTGCGACCATTCCTACCCTTACGGGCTGGTATGGCCAATCCTGCAACATGAAAGAGAAAAAACAGATCAAAGAAGAGTTTAGCAAACCGGCGCGCGCATTGCGTGTACTGACTCACTGTGTCGCTGGCCGCCGCGTATTTATACTCGGCGGGCGCCGTCGAGAATTTTCTGGACTTTGCAATTAGCGCCAAGAACACTCTGGGACTAGCTATTTCGAGGGCTTCCGGCAGATGTCGTAATCCGCGCATACAGGTAGTTCACGCCGACAGATGACGCAATATTCGTTACAGTATTGCTAATCGTATGTGAATGCCTTTCTGTCTTGGCGAAAGTTTTTTGGCCACTTAAAATGATATGAATTTATTTCATTAACGGAAATACGAGAAACGGGTTTTGCAAATGACATTAGTTCTAGTGTAGTTGAATGTGGAAAAATACAAAACCGGTACAAAATACAAAATATTAATAGAATTATTCCGTTTTGAGACCCAGGAAATGAAATTGTTCCAAGTAAAAAAGAGCAAATGTGATATATATATATATATATATAAATATATATATATATAAATATATACATATATATATATATATATATATATATATATATATATATATATATATATATATATATATATATATATATATATATATATATATATATATATATATATATAAAGATACGAAAACTGACATAGGGGAAAAAAGGCCAACAGAGAAAAAATAATGTTCAACTTTTTATGTAGCGTGTGTTTTCGCGTAGAACGTTGTCCCTTGTACAGTGATCAAATCCACTGTATTTAAAGTGAAAAATATAAAAGGATACATTTGGCCCCGACGGGCTCAGGACTTCACACCCAATTTCTTAGATCTCTAACATTATGCTTCTTAGGTTATTACTGAAATAGCAGGATGAACATCCATACGATTATGAAGGCTCACAAATATACCCAACCCTCAATTATTGAGATTCATACATCCTATTTCACGAAAATAATAAACTTAATATGGTGAATCAGGAATGAAGGCAAATCCCAATACATCGCACCAATGTCTCCTATTTAAAGTTTTACCTAGATCCGATATCAAAAAGTTATATAGAATTAGGAAAATTGCTGTAGAGACTAAACGTTTAGTGATAGCATTAATATTAAATAGCCATTATTCACTAAAAAACATTAATAACTCTTAATTATTTTCCAGTGAGAATGGCGCGGTGTGTAAAAGACAAGTACACTTCGTGTTGTAAACGACGAAAATATCAAGAAGAAAATGTAGAGGAAGATAAAGATGTATTAAACGAGAAACAGAAAATTAATTCTTCTAGTGAAACACAGCTTAAGAAGTATAGTGTTGCATTAAGGTAACTTCATTTTTTGGAGGGGGCGGCTTACCTTCATAACTCCTAAGTAAAACTATCCATGATGTCCGTGACTCAAATATGATTTTTATATACTTAAAATTTTCAGATTGTAAAGAAATGGGTAATTTACATGACCGTATAGTTGGCATACCCACTTATTAGAACACAAAAAAAGAATAATCCGGAAATTTGTACTAATTATGAACTAATTTATACCCCAAATAAAAAATTTTGAACCGATGTAGAACATCAAAATAAAACACGTATAAGAGTGGGTGCGTTAACTTAACGTTAAATTAACATACCCGCACAAGAAAAAACAATGAAATAAAAAAACACAATTTTGTACTAATTTTGAACTAATTTATTTCTAAGTTAAAATATTTTGAACGGACGCAGAACGTCAAAATGCAAAATGTTTAAGAGTGAGGATGCTATCTTAACGTAAAGTCAATAATCGCACCCAGGAAAAGCTCATGAAACAAAAAATTATAAATACTAGAATTTTGTACTACTTTTGTACTACTACTAAACAATTAAATTATTTCTTGGATTGAAACATATTTTAAGATATAACGATAAATAGAACCGAGAATATTCATGGAGATCTTATTAACTGGCTACTCATCAATAGCTCGTTAACAGCCAGTCAATAAATTTCATGTACTTTCAAACAAATCCGTGCATAATATTCAACTGATCCGTGCATAATATTCACAGGGATGAGTATAGGTCATTTCTGTTCGTTGTAAAGGGCACCGTGGCGTGGTAAGCGATAATTTGTCCAAAATGTATGGCAATCTTCATCCGTTAAAGATGCGTGACTTGCTTCAGTTGTGTCGACAGGCTTTGTTCCAGAGGTTTTTCGGGGTTGGTATAGAAAGCTGCCAACGTCAGATGAAATAAAGGACACTATTCCAGAACTTACTGCAGATTACACTGAAAATGATGTTTCACACAGTATTTGTGCAGTGAATGTTTTAAAGACTTTTGTGTTCAAGAAATGGAGATAAACTATCTCTTAGAACTATAACGTGACTACTACTAAACGTTGTCTACGAAAAACACCTAACTTCAGTTGCCAAACACCATGATAAAATTGAAATATTATTGTAACCAAATTATTTAAGGAATACGAATTTTCGCTAATACTATTTATTATCAAATAATTCATAATTATGTTGATATAATAAAAATATTTGTTTTGCGTGATTTTGCTTTTTAAGAGACCTTCAAACTTTCAAACTGAAATATCTCAGAAGTAAGTTTTGAGTTGTTAGCGGGTTTTCTTTGTAAGCATTTTTATCATCTTTTGCGATTCAGTAGTTGAATGGGTATTGAATTGAGTAGTTGAGTGGTTCACTAGTTGAATAAGTGTAAGCGTTTCCACAGACAATTTAGAGGTTTAAAATTCTTTATTCCTCTTCTCTTTCATTGGTCCCTCAAAATGTCGAAATCATCAGGGACTGTATTGAAATAAACTGCAATTTATATACTCAAACAAAATAACTCGAGGAATCTGAAAAGGAAATATCTATCGATCTTGCTACATTATTGCTAGAATTGGCTCAATGAAAAATCATATATTCATTTCACAAAAACATGGAAATTTATTAAACAATTTAAAACAGTTATTTATATTGTATAACTTTACCCAAAATAAAAATTAAATGTTTGTCATGACCGTTCCAACCTTATGTCTTCGCGCGCTTTTTTCGGCCATCCTCGTCCGTGATGGACGCCGCCGTCCTCAGGTCCAGACACCATCTTCTCTCTTCTTTTCTCGGAAGCTCACTTCAATCACCGTTCATCAAATCAATAAACTATTTGCTGCTAACATTCCAGTCCAATCACTGACAACTTCACCCAAGCCCTCAATGTCCCTCCAACTCGTTCACATGAAATATTTTAAGTTCCACTGTCACACTTAGAGTTCCAATTTTGATGTTTTCTCAACATCCATTCCCTAGTAGATGCTTACAAGTCCCCAAAGAAAAAAAACTCCTAACATTAATTGGAGCACGATCCGTTCATGAGCACGGCATCAGTCAGAATCAATGTCTCTCGTATTCTTTCAGCCCTGCAAAGCTCGGTTCATAAATTCGATTGTTTATTTGCAGATAACATTTGATGTACTTTCGTACCTAGCCAATCTCTAAATTTCTTGCAAAACGAACTAGCCGTCTTCACGACTGTCACTGCTTTTTCGGCCAATCCCAGAATTCTATATAGAATTAGCTAGCCGTCTCCGCGATTGTCACTCCATGAATATGTTGACCTTGACGACGGCTCGCTTACCGTTGCTATGCTAGCATATTCACATAATTTATCCCCTTTAATTGACGCCATTCATAATAAATAATTGTACAATATTCAGTGACATATTGGTATGTCACAGTATACTGTGAAACGGCGCGCCGTTTCACAGTATATTTTCTCAGTGATACGCCGCGGCGTATCACTGAGAGGGGTAGTCATTGCATTTATTTTTTTTACAATTTATTACAAGCTACAATTACGTGCACGCAATTGATATTTAATTTTCGAGATTCATATTTCCTTACATCTGCACTCTAATGATCAACAATATGGGTTTTTCCTCATTAATATTATTATAGAATTAAAACTGATGCAACTGATATCTAAAAAACACAATTATCACAAATTAATTGTCATATAATTTTCACAGAGGTGTGACGAAATATTATTCCGCTACTCGGGCTGTGAATGACATCAGTGTTGGCATAGAAAAAGGCGAGATCTTTGGGCTGCTTGGATTTAACGGCGCTGGTAAAACGTCCATTTTCAAAATGATGACTGGAGATGTTCGTATTACAAAAGGAAAAGGATATCTGATGAGCTACAACATTCAGAAAGAGATTAAAAAGGTAAGACATGACACTACCTTTAAAACAACAGTAGGAATTGAACTCTCTATTACTGTAGTTATGTGTTTCTACTCTGTAGTATCCTACGTAAATGTATTTTAATAGGTGATAGAAATATCAGACATAAGTTAATAATTCATTCGTTGCACTGGTCCACACACTGTGCGTCCGATATCTGCGCTCCCAGCACATTTGTACACTTATAAGATCCACCTACCTGACTTTACGTTGACCTGACTTTAAGTTGATTAGATTAAGTCACCATACAATTGCAAAGTTTCACTTGGAAACTAAACATTGTAATTTCAGTTTTTAATAAAAATAAAAAAACTCATAATAACCATAAAACCAGATATAGATCCAGTCATGTATCATATTTGTGGTCTCCTCACAATCAAAGTCCACTTAGACATATATGTAAAGGAACCACAATAGAAACAATTATATAAAACAAATAACGACCACCAAATGGCCGGGCTCTCTAAAAAAATATAAGTTAAGCAATGTAGACAATGATCTAATCCATCATAAAAGAGGATGGACTCGAGAAGCGATTGCAAGAAGGGATGCGTGTTATATTTCAAGGTGCGTCCTGTGACGGTCGCCACTTGATATGTTATAAACAAAGGGCAAGTATCACCTAATACATTCACACGGTCGCCAGTTGCCAATAAAAATGCAACAAACAATTTTTATACTTCTTTTATTTATCTTTTACCTAAGACTAAACCCGACAATGACCTGAAAAACCTAATGGATTGGAGTGGGCTTAACTTAAGAAACCATTGGCTTGGATTTCTAAAAGATTAAGCACAACTTTCTAGCTTTGAAAGTGCATTCAGAAATGGGGAAAATCTGGAATCCTTTTTCCTGGTTTAATCTAAGTTTAAGATATATACAATCCAATAATTTCAGCTTACAACAAAACATTTATTGAGAAATATTACAAATATCACTTTAAGGTTCTCGTCTCAGCTGTAGAATGAATATTTTCTCTTGTAAGTGAGAAAAGCAATACAGAATTACATAAACATAAAAAATTGTCAGACAAAACATTTCGTGCCTCTATACAAAAACAAACAAAAATACCTATGTTAATCAAATGCAGAACTACTTAGTTGCGTGATAATTCTGTTCTAATCTCCACTTTAGGAGCACAGAATACAACAAATTAATAGAAACTTGCAAAAGAATTCACTTGAGTTACTTTCATTAAGTGGACATGAATATACCAGAAACTGATTTGGAACTATTGTGTTATTAAAATACAACATATATCATTAAAAGCATGATCGTGGTTCCTTTTCACAGATGTACTACATTCTAAAAATTGGCTGCCTCCTTGAGGCACCTGTTACCCTTCACTCTTGCAGCAGTGCTTCAACAAAGCCGTTTTCGGCCGATCCGCGACCTTAAAAGGGCGTTACCCTAGCGGCAAACTTAGGTCGCTCACGGGGCAAATCATGGGCTCCAACACAGAGGTCACTGCAACACGCAGTACGGACCCAACCGTCCCGTCTTCGAATGTCCCTGCACTAGGAACAAAGAAACTGCCACATTGAAATACAAGTTAGACAAAATGCGCAGATTTCGCAACCGAGCACACTCGGATGCTTTAAATGTCGTGCAAGGCTACGTATGAAAACACTTCACGAGCCTGCATTCACGTTCCCATGCACATAAAAAGCGCCTTATTGGGATTTCATATATACCCTTGCGTATCAAAAAACGCCGTACAGGGATTTCACATCCAATTGCCACACACTGGTGCAAATAATGTTAACCAGTTAGTACATCATCAATACATTCTTAAAACAATACACTTCAATACACTAAGAAACCAGGATCATGCCTTTTACTCTAAAACGGCTCTTGGCCACCATTATTGCCCATTACGGGCTACCAACGCAAGAGAACCACACGAATAAAACATTAAAAACCGTACTAACGGCACTGTGCCGGGCTCACTCAAAGAATTGAAATGTTAATTTAGAAAAACATCCTAACAAAGAAACAGGTTAAGATAGAGTGGCAATGTCTCCGGGCCGCGCAGGCCCTTTTATAAGTTTAGAATCTAATACATATCACACCGCGGTGCACTACTTCGCCTCAGCCTAGCATGACGAGATATAATACACAAACACTAGCATACCTGGTGGAAAAGTGTGCAACCATGTAGCGGATCTGCTCATCGGACACGGCCGCCTATATACCGATTCCTTCTCGGAGCAAGAACAGCGTATAAGCGTGTAATCGGTAGTGGCTCGATCTAGGGGCTAATGGAGAGAATAGACTTATGTTAATGATAACATGAAATAATATTATTTTATGTCATACAAGCTTATACAGAATCAACCACAGTTGTAAATCAGTCTATAATGCCCACAATTCTATGTAATTAAGTATTATGACATAGAAAACGATAGGAAAGAGCTGAATGTAATTAAATAAATTGAAAGGCGTTTTACAGCAATTGATTGCCATGACATAAATAAATTACCTATACTTCAGATCATAAATTTTACCACATTGAAAGGTTTGTTACAAGTTTTGGTTTATATTGAACCTCCTCATGGCCAAGGTATCACATTTTCTATATATAAAGTACCTTCTTAAGGTGCAGAAAGTGTTAAAGATATCTTAACCAGTGATATCTTAACTTATTTATTACATAAATACCACTTAAAGCTAGATACTAAAGCTAACAGATCTTCTATGAATGATGGCGATGGCTTCTCGGGTGACGCAGCGCATAGATTTTCTTATTACAGAATATTACTTATATGTGAAACATGACAATGCGCGACCTTTTACAAGTTTCTACGCCACGTAATACGCCGCGAGAACTTTTCCTCGGCGGCGCTACCAGCGAGTTTCACAAGAATAATGAAAGTCACAGGTGCACAGAAGCACCCCTAGTGTTCGGGCGCTGAACCTAGCTTACGAAGTGCTCTGCAAGTGTAGAGAAGCAAAAGAATGAGTGAAGGGCAGCTCTGATCCTGCCACCTACCAGAGAATAGTTCGACCACGTCCATTTACAGAGAGACAATCATATTTTTTGATTTAAAGGCTTGAAAACCATCCACATTACCTTGCAGTGAACATCCAGTACAACAGTGAAGACCTCAGAAGATTGAAACGATACCACCCTCAAGATCTCAGCCATAGATATAAATTAAATAGTAACAAAGATGACAATGTAATTGCAATGGTCATTGAAATATGTTATAGCTGGATTAAGTTTTGAAAAATTCAATTTTATCTGAGAAGAGCTGTCAAAGGACAACTCTTTATTCACGTTATTTTTATTTCTAAATAATTCACCGAATGTTCATGTAAAGAACAAATAATGAATAAACAGTTGAAGATTTTTTTATTTTACACCTTTTTAAGTTGATATGAAACCAAAAGCAAGAGTTAAAAATAGATTACAGCATGATAATTATTACTGAACATTGTCAATGAAATTTGCTTAGGCAAAACACGTGCAAAGAAAACAAAAAATTTAATGTTGGAAATAAAATAATGTTTGTATACATTGAGAAAGTTCAGTCATTAACAAAATTGTGTACAAACAGGCTATTGCAACTCTGTAACATAAGACATTTCAGCATGGACATGAGAGATAGCCCTTTTTTGGGCTATTGTACCAATTGAAATGGAAATAATATAAAAATACACTCATTATATCTTGTTTTATATGATAAAGTTTTTATGGATTTTTCTTAAGCTACTTTATAATTAATCTGCGACACCTTCATTGAAAGAATGACGAGATCTTCATTCTGAAAAGGAACACTAAGAATTACTGTAAATGCAAAATTTGAAGCTCTTTTTTCACAAAAACCTTTTGAGTTTTCGAAAAAATTCAATTGAAGTCATTTGAAGAACTTTCACTTATTAATTCAAGAATGTATACAAATTAAAGGAAATGTGCATATTAATAGCATGAAAAATATTTTGCGGTATTGATATCAGTAACAAGTCTAGAATTCACTTCCATTAGTATACATTAATACGAAGCGAAAATTCCACACTTGGCGGGATGACAAGAATAAGAGGGAGGAAAAGGGCATGAGAATAATGTTTCAAAATAAAAAATAAATCATTTCCATCTTCATCTTTTTACCAAGCCCAATTTGGTTTGGCATCAAACAAAGAAAAAATCATACACTTTTTACTTTTTCAAGAAGATTTCTTTAAAATAATTGCAATCCCTTAAAAAAACAAATTTCAGCAATAACACTTCCTTGAAATGCACAATTAATTACTTTTTATTATTTCACATTTAAGGTCCAGAAGAATATGGGTTACTGCTCACAGATAGATGCTCTAATTAGGGTAATGACGGTCCGAGAAACCCTTCGTATGTACCTTTTGCTGAGAGGGTATCCCCTGAAAGACATTGCAAGAGAAATAAGAACAATAGCAGACAATTTTGACTTGAGAGAAGACATCGACAAAAAAATTGAGGATTGCAGGCAAGTAATAAAATATGAATGATAACAAGTAGTTATTAATGAAACTTACTGGGAAATCGTACAAGATACACGCATCGAACTTTCAATTTCCCTCGGATATAGAGGTTGTGTTTTAATGCATAGTAGAGTGGTCTATTATCGTAATATTTCTTGTTCATGTGATTCAAGGCTCTCTAGATGGCAATATATTGTACATCAAGGAAATGAACATGTGCAAAATCATAATTGTAACCTTTAATATCTGTTTGGTTACTCTCTGCAAAGATAGTAGTAGGGTATCATCTTGTCAAAACCCAAGAATGTTGCTCATTTGATGAAGAATCAGTAAATTATACAATAGCGTAACATAGCCAGATATATTATTAATAGTTTTGATAGACTCAGAAGTTTTAAGGCATCAACTGACATCACAGCAGTGTTGGTCCAAATAGTGGCGAGTTTTACAACACAAGCTAGGTGGAATTCAGACGCTGCCTGGAGGACAATTCTAACAGCCGACTGCTCTGATCGGTGGTTCTCCGTGGTTTCTCCGGTCTACACCAGGCGATTACTGGAGCAGCACCATAGCAAATAGCCACAGAAGACGTCATCCTCCCCCTTGTCCCCTCGTCGTCCTGTCTGGACAATTGAAATTAACTGCTCTCCCTAATGTCGCTAGAGCAGCCGGGAGCTCCTGCTGGCGGAGAGAAGACTCAAAGAAAGTCGACCTTCAGCACAGCGTCGGATCTCCGTTCCAGCGAGAAGGAACATGGGATGCAACATGCACTACGGGATGAATGACCATAGCAGTTGACGTGCCCAGAAACTCAAAATTAATCAAAGAATTGAAGTCTTCGATGCACAATGTCCTAATACGGCTCCAGAATGCGATTGTTGACGCAAAGGCAATTTTAAAAGTTAATAAATAAGTAGCGCTTTGCTTTATAACCGTCTAACAATTTACCCAGTAAATAAATTAAATTATCCACATTCTTTATTGTTAGCGATTCCCGTATTTGAACTACCAAAAATGAAATTCGTAATATATTTGTATCACAAAGTTGGTGATGTATAACTGGTGACAGCGCAAGACAAGTGTATCATAAGGGAAACCAAAATAACTCAAGTTGCTCATAGATTAGTAATTTACAAGTCAACCAGCTGACTATCAACTGGGTATACAAACACAGAGTTACACGAGGCGGCACCAAATTCTTTAGATCCGGAATTCCTAAGAGAGTCGGTAACGACCCTTGGGAGTCTATGCAATGTTAGGGTCAATGAAGAGTAAGAGAACAATTAACTAGCGACTGTTCTATGCATCAAAGGAAACGATATCATTGGTTACTGAACAGAGAATAACCTTGAAAGGAAGAGGTTCGGTGGCGGACTGAAAGGCCCTTCTCGGAACAAAGTGAATTCTCCACGAGCTGCACGGAGAGGGACAGAGACGGCGGTGGTTGAAGGAGGAAGCGGATTTTCAACGAAGACACGAAATTATGATGGTTAACCTTGCACATACTAGTTAATGATTAAAATTACAAATGAAAATTAATTAATGAATAAATTAATTAATAAATTGATAAATTAATTATTAATATAAATATCTAGAGGCAAATGAAATTAAGCATACCGCGGATAAAGGCAATTTACATAAAGTACCTGTTACCCTGTAGAATTGTAACTGTTTGGTTTCTGGCATGTAATTTTACAGGTCACCCGGCACGAGGGTGGAACTCGTACCTTACTGATTCAGATGATGTGAAGTATAGGTTGCTGGGTTGCACAGTCAGGTCGATAGTGTAATGGACGGTTAAGATAACGGGGCACATCTCATTCTCGTTAAAATTCCAGAATTTTCAAAAATTGCGGAAGTTCTCGTTTTTTTCGGTGTCTTTCTACAACTACAATTGAGTTATAATTCTTACTTACTAACGTGCGAATATCGTAATCGTGTGCCGGAAAACAGCGTCTTTTCGACACAACACTTATTGCTGGTCCCTCGTAAAGAAAAAGTGAAAAAATCCTCTAACAAAAGGTATACCTAGCATTTATGAATTGTGTCCTTGAAACCGAAAAATCTGTTGACGGCAAGCCTGTCAGTGCTGAACGTTAGCGCAGTTTAAAAATTACCATTTTTTGAAAAGTTCATGTACAATGTTTTGAAAACGGTTTTTGCGTAATTTCTACTTGAAATTAATGAAATAGTATATGCACGATTCACGGCAACCATGGGCCACCAGAAAAATTGAAAGTGATACGAAAAATAATTAATGTAATTTAATTATAATTTATAATGATCATCATTCCTTAGAATCATTCCTTAAGAAACAAATCCTGAAATAAAATCATTAATTAAATTTTCAAAATGTGAGTATATTGGACCTAATTTGTCGTAAAACAGACAATTTTTAAATATTGAACAATTATTTCTCAAAAACAGCTCACATTTTTTTCTCAACTTTCTTCCTCGTATATATCAACGGTAAGTCATAGTGTTGGTCCCTTTTTCGTTTCTCTCTCCCTCTCCTCCTCCCTTCCCTGACCCCCTTTTCCTCTCCCCCCCACTGTCTCTGTGTGATTTCAAAAATTGAAAAAAATGATAATGTAAATTTGAAGTTCCCGCGCTTCTTCTGACGCGTTGTCAGTTCGCGAAATGGCGACACGGCGGCTGGATATTCTTCATATTTTTGCGATTGTTGCCGGCCATGTAAACCGTACAATGTAGAAAACATTCTTATGAAAGGGAAGATATAAGGAAGGTACTATATTTAATGTAGATCTAATAAATACATTTGTTGCGCTTCAATGTGGTATGTTCGTGGCAGTCGCTAGAGAAATGCTCAACCATTACATCTATGGCTTAATAATAGCTTCTTGTAAACATCAACAGATCATGTAAATATTAATTTGTTTTTTATTAAATTTTCCGGTCGCGTCAACTGCTTAGATCACTAGTCTAGTGAGTTCAGTGCATGTTTTGTCTGCTGATGTGACGGGTATCTTTCTCCTCTGGATTATGAGGTCCGGGACGACCTACCGTCGGCTAGCAAGGTTTTCCCTAACCAGGCATACCCCAGTAGCCGGGCACTACCTCACCCTGTGTAATAGTGTAGTGCATGTAAGGGTATGTTGTAAATCTAATATAAATCTATTCATAACAAAAAGATAATATGTGGGATTAAGATCAAAAATGTATTTATTAAGGGCAGATATGATTGAAAAAAGCATGTAAGGAAAAAATTCAAATGATATAATACGCTAACTAGCTACAGAAGATTACTTCCTAGTTTTGAATATATCATATCATTTTTAGAATAGAGATATTTAAAAAACTACCTTGCCATAAATGAAAACGAACTTTTAGAGCCTATATCTTTAAAAATGTTAACTAGATAACAAAACTTTATATGATATTTTTGTAGGATATTTTATAGAATTTTTTGGTAGAAAGCATGTTTCAGTAGGATTGATAAATATGTAGAAATATGCAAACAACCTAGTAAAAACAATCATATCTTCCGCCCCTCTCACCCTCGGAAAATCCTACATTTTAGGATATTTACTACAAAGTGCGGTAGGTACCAACAAATACTCATATCCCATTTAGAAACTTGGGAATTGTTTTCATACGATTTGCCTAATTTGACTGAGCTAAAACGGCGGCCAAAATTTCTTGGGATCGGGATATGCTGTGCAACATTTTTTAAGAATACCAGTATAACATTTGAAGGTATTATTCCCTTGGCAGCAAAAGCGACAAACGCAAGTTGAGCGTGGCGATCGCGCTGATAGGCGAGCCCCCGGTGGTGTTCCTGGACGAGCCGACGGCGGGGGTGGATCCCATCGTGAGGAGGAAGGTGTGGGAGGCCATGATGCGAATAAGGGAAGCCGGCCACAGCGTCATACTCGCCACTGATAAGTAAGAAACTAGGAAACATTTTTACTTTTGCCTTCAAAAATACAAATCTCATGGAGGTGATCCTAGGAATTATCCCCACTTCTAAAACAACACGAAAACGAAACAGACATTTCTCTGCTTGAATGAAATACGAAAGTGTTGCTTAATTTTACATTATGCCCAGAAAGGGGGTAGCGGAATAAGATAGGCAAAACTGCCACCGGGGATAGAAAAAATGTTGAAAATTGTAAATGAAGTGTTAAAAACAAGTTTTTCGTCGCATTTAAATAAATTCAATGAGAGTACTTCGTACAAATGAAACATAACACGTTTTCAGCTTCTTATATAAGTTTACATTTTTACCCAAGTTACGTCAACGAATATTGACTTTAATTAATCTTGCAATTTTTTGTAGATCATAAAGATGTTGCCAAAATGTTTGCAGACGTTTGTATTCGATTTTGACCTTTTGCAATCAACAAAGAAGGGAAATGAAAAATTATCTCTTCGTTTTTTAAGAATGTCTCAAGTTCTGACACATCATGAAAAAGGATCTGATACTAATTGTACCCCTGTAAATTCTCTTCAGTTTCCCAAAATTGTAATCTTTATCTTAAAATTTGCTTCCGATAGCTCAATACAAATAAAACAGTAATTCTATAGTTTATTATTTATATTCATAATATCACGTTTTATTTCATTTATATTTGTATTTTTACTGTTTTAAGTTTATTAAAAAGATAAAAATGAAAAAAATTGAAAACTTTAGTGATTATATTTAATCTTGGCATATCTCAACAATTGGGTGTCACGATTTTGAGTGTTTTATATGTTGCTATTTCTTGTTTTCCGAAAATCATTATTCGCAGTGTCCGTCATACGTAAGTTGGCGAATTCCACCTGATATCTACGGAGTTGCGGGACGTGTCACGCGTGACGTCTTTTGTGGTTCATGTCTATTTACAAGTTCACTAAACATTTCCGTAAATGCTGCGATTTGCCATTGAGTAGGTTTCGCTTTCTACGAGATTCCCAGGGACCACAAATCCATCAGAAACGAAGATATTTGTGTAGAATGTCTTATAATGTCGTAATTTTATTATATTAGGTGTGCTTTTGGAACAATTTAGATTATAATGTACGCAGATATATTATCATGTTTTTATATTCTAGCGGAAAATTGCCCATTAAATACGTTTTTTCTTGATTTGACACTGTGATATGACGTATCCATGTTTCAGTGTCTCTTGTGATGTGAGTTGCGTTTAGACGAATAATCGTTAAGAGAGTAGATGTAATCCTTAAACTGAAATCCGTGGTGTTCTATCAGACGTTGTAATATCTATATTTCATATTTGCGGAAATTTAACGGTTGCTTGGCTTTGGATCGCCCTCGTTTAAAACCTAGAATTCAGAAGTTGAATGCAATGTCTTGACCAGTAAGATAGCTCGACGTTCTCCTTTGACTTGGACATTGTTGCGTTTTGGTAAGAGATCGCTGCAAATAAAATAAAGTAGCGTTTATCCTTTTGCAACTGCAGTGTCTACGAACCTTGTTTGTTCGTGTGGAGGAAAGAAGCCATTACTCAGTTACACCCGGGGCGGAGGTACATTTGGCCTTGCGATTTACAACCTGAGCAATTTTGCACAACACTACCGGACAGTGTCAACTAGAAAAATAAAACACTTAAGTATTCTAGTTCCTATTTCCATTATTTCTCACTCACGAAGTAGTACAGAAGTACAATAGAAGTGAACTTGTAATATGTTTACAGCATGGAGGAATGTGAAGTTCTCTGCACGAGAGTGGCAATAATGATAAATGGAACTTTCAAATGTTTGGGGCCAATCCAACATTTGAAGAATAAATTTGTTGAAGGAAACATACTGATTGTCAATGTAAAAAAGGGATACGAAGTGTCTCAAAGAATCAACACAGTCAAGGATTTCATTAGCAGAACTTTCCCAGGTAACCGGGGACTCAGAAATGTACCACGGCGAGAAAAAATAATCTCTTGCATATTATTAAAATAGGTTAATTAAATTACTCGTGCACTTTTTGAATACTTGACACACAAAGTAAAGTACCAAGTTTTTAAAATGGCGATTGTACGTAACTTCTTTACTTTTTAAGCACTGTTCGGCATGTTAGGCAGCTCTATTTTTTTACATACGAGTACATAAATAAGATGTGAATAATTGTACTGATTATTTTCGAAAAACAGGATCAAATGTTAACAATTAACAAAATCATAATTGTTTTACATTTTGTCTACTGTATTTGGACTTTTCAGTGCCAGTTACTTCTGTTTAAACATATTTTAGAAGAATATTAAATAGATACATTTAGGTTTTCTGTTTATTTCAAGTTATAATACAAAGTAAATTTGTAAAGTTGCCGCTTTAAACATGTAATAAGTATTGCAATTCTATTTATTTGAAGATTAAAACATTCAACTGGTAGAGGGAGTGTTAAAAATTATAACAATATAATTTTAAAAACTTTTGACAATAAAAATTCTTTCATATTAAGAACAAGTTACAACATATATTTCAATTTCATTATGCAAACGTTAGCAAAGTACAATGAAAGCTATTAAGTAATACCTTTATTATGAAAGTTCATAATTCAGTTATGTTATAAGCTAATTTATCTGAAATATAAAATTTATTATGTAGATTTATTTTCTGGAATTATGTCATTGTTTTAACACTTTAAGCGTTCTGAAACAGGAATATCTTCGACACATAACATTCCTAGAAAAACATACTCTTGGTTCCAAATGTTTGGCATTATGGAAAAGGAAAAGAAAGAACTTGATATTGAAGAATATTCTCTAGAACAGATATATGTTGTATAAAATGTTAACTCAAGGTTTTTCTTTGGATTATCAATTCTTTCTTTTATATTTTTGGCGTGCCTGATGTTACGGGAGAAACATCAGGCACGCCAAATCATTTAGGATAAAATAGGGTTTTCCCAGATCGTTTTTCCTAAACCGTATTTTACATAATGGAACTTTCAAATGTTTGGGGCCAATCCAACGTCTGAAGAATAAATTTGTTTAAGGAAACATACTGATTATCAATGTAAAAAAGGGATACGAAGTGCCTCAGAGAATCAACACAGTTAAGGATTTCATTAGCAGAACTTTTCCAGGTAACCGCGGACTCAGAAATGTAGCAATATGTAGAAAAAATAATCTCTTGCATATCATTAAAATAGGTTAATAACATTGCAAAGGCACTTTTTATATAATTGACACAAAAAGTAAAGTACCAAGTTTTTAAAACCGCGATTGTACGTAACTTCTTTACTTTCTAAGCACTGTTCGGCATGTTAGGATGGTCTATTTTACTACATACGAGTACATAAATAAGATATGAATAATTGTACTGTTATAAACAAACAAATATTTACGAAAAACATTTTCAAATGTTAACAATTAACAAAATCATAATATTTTAATACTTTGTCTTCTATATTTGGACTTTTCAGTACCAGTGAACTTCTCTTTTAACATATTTTAAAAGAATATTAAATACATCCATTTGTTTTTATTGCAAGTTATAAAACCAAGTGAATTTGTAGAGTTACCGCTTTAAATTTGTAAATGTATTGAAATTCCATTTAGTTGATTAAAACATTCTACAACTGGTAGAGGGTGTATTAAAAATTATAAAAATATAATTGAGAAAACTTTTCACAAAAAAAGTACTTCATATTAAGAACAAGTTACAACAAATATTTCAATTTCATTGTGCAAACGAAAGCAGAGTGAAAGCTATTCAGTAATCGTTTTATTATAAAAGTTGATAATTGAGTTATGTTATAAGCTAATTTATCTGAAATATAAAACTCATTATGTAAATTTATTTTCTGGAGTTATGGCAATGTTTTAACACTTTAGGTGCTGTTCTGAAACAGGAATATCTTCTACAATTATCTTATAGCATTCCTAGAAAAACATACTCTTGGTCCCAAATGTTTGGCATTATGGAAAAGGCAAAGAAAGAACTTGATATTGAAGAATATTCTCTTGAGCAGACTAGTCTAGAACAGGTGTGTTTTGTATAAAATGTTAACCGAAGGTTGTTGTTTGGATTATCAATTCTTTCTTATATATTTTTGGTTAAAAAGTAAATGTTGGGAAAAATTAATATTTATTACTGTTTGTTTCCCAGGTCTTCCTTCATCTTGCAAGCCTCGAAAGTGAAATGGGCCACGTTACAAAAAGATAATAATTACTTCTCTTTGAGAAGTAAATTTGTAGAAGTGTTGAAGTTTATGAAGCACATTATATTTGTTTTATATTATATTATTCTGTTTTATTTTATTTATATATATGTATATAATAAAGTGTCTATTATTCCTTAAGGATTGCGAACCGTGCTTGATGTTAGGGAATGTACATCATGTCAGATAAAATAGGGTTTTCTTTCATCGTTTTTCCTAAACCGTATTCTACAAAACGAGAACTTTTCAGACATTGATGAAATAGACTCAAGCTATTCCATTTCGTGTCAGCCACTAGGGCAGGTACTTCATTGATGTTTCCTCAACTGCTTTGATCGTTAAGCGATGTTGATATTGCGTTGGTGTAGTGTTTTTATCGCGGGAGAAGGCGATGTTCATTCTCTGCTGGCTCTAATTTAGCTAGTTTAATAATAAATGCACATCAACATTGGACAATGTATGACATATACACAAATGTTTATATTTTATAAACAGTGTATGCGTCTTTTGTACCGAAATTTTATTTTTTACAATATATTGACGGAGGAGCGCGAGCTCGTCGGCCCGGCGGTAGCTCAGTCGGTAGATGATTCCAGTTCCTTTCTTACCTATTGAAGGTGGAAGAAAGTTGGCAGTGGTTATTTTATAAAATCATACCACTTTTGAATTCATTACAATGGTTTTCGTTTATTCCTGACACGTGTCGCGCAAGTTACATTGAAAAAAAGAAAAAAATTGACTTACTGATCCCTATCTAATAAGCCCTACCTAGACGAGAAAAGCCGGCCTCGACTAGCTTTTTTTTATAAACAATTAGCGTATCTCGAAAACCTACGGCGCGATCGCGGCGCCGACGCCGCCGTCGGAACCGCCGTCGCGTCTACGTTCGGACGAGACGAAAAAAAATAACAACAAATTTAGCAACAAATTCGAAACCAGCGCCCCGCGGGACGCCCGGAGGTCGAAAATCGCGAAAACGCCTTTTTCCGGCCGAAAATCCCGAAAGCGTAGTCCCGTAGCGTCGTCCCGGTGTTAAACAATGTTAACAAACCGAAAACCAGCGAGGGCGGGGGCGGGCGCGGCGAAAAACGCGAGTTCCGTAACCGGGAGTCGATAGGGGGTCGAAGTGTTTCGAAGGCGCGACCCCTGCCGGAGACCGAGTCCGGCGCGCCCCGCGAAAACTCGGAAAAAAGGCGAGAATCGGCGCCTCACGGGACCTGAAAACGGGCTCCCGGCCGACGAGGCCTCGATCGCCGAGAAATCTAGGCAACCCGCCGAAAAACAGCCTGGGGCCGAGGTTTCTCCCTTTATAGGGGGCAAGAAGTGAAGCGCGCTGCCCCTGCCGGAGAAGTCCGGCGCGCCCCGTTCTAAGGAGCGGAAACTTGGAAAAAAGTGCCCTCGGCACCCGTGTTCTCCGGGCCTATCTCGGCCCGGGGAACAACATATCAAAAGTTGGCGAGACCTTTTTCGGAGGTCGGACTTTGAAAATTTCCGCAGCTTGCGGGACTTGTAAAAATTTCGCCCGGCGGCGCCGTGAGGTTGCGTCGGCAGGTACCCGTAGAGCATTGCCGCGGGCCTCCGACGCGGACCTGTGACGGTGCCCAGGAAGCAGGCCCCGAGGGCCCCGAAACTCTATCTCTCGAGGTGCACGGGAGTTTGAAACCGAGCCGTGGGGCTGGCGGCCGAGAAACATAGGCGGAGTCCCGGAGGGGCGTTCGAGAACATATTACACTCTGAGCCCGAACGCCGGCGCCGGGGCGCCGATCCGCGAAGAGCCTGACCAACTCCTTAGGAAAAGAACTTATCCATGGGAGCTCCAAAAGTTAGGGGCACAGAAGGCGAAATCGCCCAAAACCGGCGCCGCACGGGGTATGAGCTGGGACCCATGGCGGTGCCTGAAAGGAAAAGACCGGGCCCCGAAACTCCTATCTCTCGAGCATGACGGGAGTTTGAAACAAGGGCCGTGGTGGCGGCCGAGAAACAGAGGCGGAGCCCCGGAAAGGCGTTCGAGAACATATCACGCCCTCTGAGCCCGAACGCCGGCACCGGGGCCGCCCTTCCGCGAGGAGCCTGACCAACTCCTTACAAAAAAACCCATATCCATGAGAGCTCCAAAAGTTAGGGGGCACAGAAGGCGAAATCGCCGAAAACCGGCGCCGCACGGGACTTGAGCTGAGACCTGTGGCGGTGGCTGAGAAACGGGCCGAGAGCCCCGAAACTCTATCTCTCGAGCAGGACGGGAGTTTGAAACAGAGCCGTTATGGCGGCCGAGAAACCGAGGCGGAGCCCCGGAAAGGCGTTCGTGAACATATCACGCACTCTGAGCCCGAACGCCGGCGCCGGGGCCGCCCTCCTGCGAGGAGCCTGACCAACTCATACAAAAAACCCCTATCTATAGAGAGCTCCAAAAGTTAGGGGGCACAGAAAGCGAAATCGCCGAAAACCGGCTGCACGGGACTTGAGCTGGGACCTGGCAGTGCCTGAGAAACGGGCCGAGGGCCCCGAAACTCTATCTCTCGAGCATGACGGGAGTTTGAAACAGGGCCGTGGTGGCGGCCGAGAAACAGAGGCGGAGCCCCGGAACGGCGTTCGAGAACATATCACGCACGCTGAGCCCGAACGCCGGCGCCGGGGACGCCCTTCCGCGAGGAGCCTGACCAACTCCTTACGAAAAAAAATGTTATCCAAGGGAGCTCAAAAAGTTAGGGGGCACAGAAGGCGAAATCGCCGAAAACCGGCGCCGCACGGGACTTGAGCTGGGACCTGTGGCGGTGCCTGAGAAACGGGCCGAGAGCCCCGAAGCTCTATCTCCCGAGCAGCACGGGAGTTTGAAACAGAGCCGTTATGGCGGCCGAGAAACCGAGGCGGAGCCCCGGAAAGGCGTTCGTGACCATATCACGCACTCTGAGCCCGAACGCCGGCGCCGGGGCCGCCCTCCTGCGAGGAGCCTGAGCAGCTCCTTACAAAAAAACCCATATCCATGAGAGCTCCAAAAGTTAGGGGGGCACAGAAGGCGAAATCGCCGAAAACCGGCGCCGCACGGGACTTGAGCTGGGACCTGTGGCGGTGCCTGAGAAACGGGCCGAGAGCCCCGAAACTCTATCTCTCGAGCATGACGGGAGTTTGAAACAGAGCCGTTATGGCGGCCGAGAAACGGAGGCGGAGCCCCGGAAAGGCGTTCGAGAACATATCACGCACTCTGAGCCCGAACGCCGGTGCCGGGGCCGCCCTTCCGCGAGGAGCCTGAGCCCCTCCTTACGAAATAAAACCCCCTCCAAGGGATCTCCTAAAGTTAGGGGGCACAGAAAGCGAAATTGCCGAAAACCGGCGCCGCACGGGACTTGAGCTGGGACCTGTGGCGGTGCCTGAGAAACGGGCCGAGAGCCCCGAAACTCTATCTCTCGAGCAGCACGGGAGTTTGAAACAGAGCCGTGGTGGCGGCCGAGAAGCAGAGGCGGAGCCCCGGAACGGCGTTCGAGAAAATATCACGCACGCTGAGCCCGAACGCCGGCGCCGGGGACGCCCTTCCGCGAGGGGCCTGACCAACTCCTTACGAAAAAAAATGTTATCCAAGGGAGCTCCAAAAGTTAGGGGGCACAGAAGGCGAAATCGCCGAAAACCGGCGCCGCACCTGCGGATGAGCTGAGACCTGTGGCGGTGCCCGAGAAACGGGCCGAGAGCCCGAAACTCTATCTCCCGAGCGGCACGGGTTGGAAACAGAGCCGTTATGGCGGCCGAGAAACGGAGGCGGAGCCCCGGAGGCGTTCGAGAACATATCACACTCTGAGCCCGAACGCCGGCGCCGGGGCCACCCTTTGCAGAGCCTGACCAACTCCTTACGAAAAAATGTTATCCATGAGAGCTCCAAAAGTTAGGGGGCACAGAAGGCGAAATCGCCGAAAACCGGCGCCGCACGGGACTTGAGCTGGGACCTGTGGCGGTGCCTGAGAAACGGGCCGAGAGCCCCGAAACTCTATCTCTCGAGCATGACGGGGGTTTGAAACAGAGCCGTTATGGCGGCCGAGAAACGGAGGCGGAGCCCCGGAAAGGCGTTCGAGAACATATCACGCACTCTGAGCCCGAACGCCGGTGCCGGGGCCGCCCTTCCGCGAGGAGCCTGAGCAACTCCTTACAAAAAAACCCATATCCATGAGAGCTCCAAAAGTTAGGGGGCACAGAAAGCGAAATTGCCGAAAACCGGCGCCGCACGGGACTTGAGCTGGGACCTGTGGCGGTGCCTGAGAAACGGGCCGAGAGCCCCGAAACTCTATCTCTCGAGCAGCACGGGAGTTGGAAACAGAGCCGTGGTGGCGGCCGAGAAACAGAGGCGGAGCCCCGGAACGGCGTTCGAGAAAATATCACGCACGCTGAGCCCGAACGCCGGCGCCGGGGACGCCCTTCCGCGAGGAGCCTGACTAACTCCTTACGAAAAAAAATGTTATCCAAGGGAGCTCCAAAAGTTAGGGGGCACAGAAGGCGAAATCGCCGAAAACCGGCGCCGCACGGGACTTGAGCTGGGACCTGTGGCGGTGCCTGAGAAACGGGCCGAGAGCCCCGAAACTCCATCTCCCGAGCAGCACGGGAGTTTGAAACAGAGCCGTTATGGCGGCCGAGAAACCGAGGCGGAGCCCCGGAAAGGCGTTCGTGACCATATCACGCACTCTGAGCCCGAACGCTGGCGCCGGGGCCGCCCTCCTGCGAGGAGCCTGAGCAACTCCTTACAAAAAAACCCATATCCATGAGAGCTCCAAAAGTTAGGGGGCACAGAAGGCGAAATCGCCGAAAACCGGCGCCGCACGGGACTTGAGCTGGGACCTGTGGCGGTGCCTGAGAAACGGGCTGAGAGCCCCGAAACTCTATCTCTCGAGCATGACGGGAGTTTGAAACAGAGCCGTTATGGCGGCCGAGAAACGGAGGCGGAGCCCCGGAAAGGCGTTCGAGAACATATCACGCACTCTGAGCCCGAACGCCGGTGCCGGGGCCGCCCTTCCGCGAGGAGCCTGAGCAACTCCTTACGAAATAAAACCCACTCCAAGGGATCTCCTAAAGTTAGGGGGCACAGAAAGCGAAATTGCCGAAAACCGGCGCCGCACGGGACTTGAGCTGGGACCTGTGGCGGTGCCTGAGAAACGGGCCGAGAGCCCCGAAACTCTATGTCCCGAGCAGCACGGGAGTTTGAAACAGAGCCGTTATGGCGGCCGAGAAACCGAGGCGGAGCCCCGGAAAGGCGTTCGTGACCATATCACGCACTCTGAGCCCGAACGCTGGCGCCGGGGCCGCCCTCCTGCGAGGAGCCTGAGCAACTCCTTACAAAAAAACCCATATCCATGAGAGCTCCAAAAGTTAGGGGGCACAGAAGGCGAAATCTCCGAAAACCGGCGCCGCACGGGACTTGAGCTGGGACCTGTGGCGGTGCCTGAGAAACGGGCCGAGAGCCCCGAAACTCTATCTCCCGAGCAGCACGGAAGTTTGAAACAGAGCCGTTATGGCGGCCGAGAAACAGAGGCGGAGCCCCGGAACGGCGTTCGAGAAAATATCACGCACGCTGAGCCCGAACGCCGGCGCCGGGGATGCCCTTCCGCGAGGAGCCTGACCAACTCCTTACGAAAAAAAATGTTATCCAAGGGAGCTCCAAAAGTTAGGGGGCACAGAAGGCGAAATCGCCGAAAACCGGCGCCGCACGGGACTTGAGCTGGGACCTGTGGCGGTGCCTGAGAAACGGGCCGAGAGCCCCGAAACTCTATCTCCCGAGCAGCACGGGAGTTTGAAACAGAGCCGTTATGGCGGCCGAGAAACCCAGGCGGAGCCCCGGAAAGGCGTTCGTGACCATATCACGCACTCTGAGCCCGAACGCCGGCGCCGGGGCCGCCCTCCTGCGAGGAGCCTGAGCAACTCCTTACAAAAAAACCCACATCCATGAGAGCTCCAAAAGTTAGGGGGCACAGAAGGCGAAATCGCCGAAAACCGGCGCCGCACGGGACTTGAGCTGGGACCTGTGGCGGTGCCTGAGAAACGGGCCGAGAGCCCCGAAACTCTATCTCTCGAGCATGACGGGAGTTTGAAACAGAGCCGTTATGGCGGCCGAGAAACGGAGGCGGAGCCCCGGAAAGGCGTTCGAGAACATATCACGCACTCTGAGCCCGAACGCCGGTGCCGGGGCCGCCCTTCCGCGAGGAGCCTGAGCCACTCCTTACGAAATAAAACCCACTCCAAGGGATCTCCTAAAGTTAGGGGGCACAGAAAGCGAAATTGCCGAAAACCGGCGCCGCACGGGACTTGAGCTGGGACCTGTGGCGGTGCCTGAGAAACGGGCCGAGAGCCCCGAAACTCTATCTCCCGAGCAGCACGGGAGTTTGAAACAGAGCCGTTATGGCGGCCGAGAAACCGAGGCGGAGCCCCGGAAAGGCGTTCGTGACCATATCACGCACTCTGAGCCCGAACGCCGGCGCCGGGGCCGCCCTCCTGCGAGGAGCCTGAGCAACTCCTTACAAAAAAACCCATATCCATGAGAGCTCCAAAAGTTAGGGGGCACAGAAGGCGAAATCGCCGAAACCCGGCGCCGCACGGGACTTGAGCTGGGACCTGTGGCGGTGCCTGAGAAACGGGCCGAGAGCCCCGAAACTCTATCTCTCGAGCATGACGGGAGTTTGAAACAGAGCCGTTATGGCGGCCGAGAAACGGAGGCGGAGCCCCGGAAAGGCGTTCGAGAACATATCACGCACTCTGAGCCCGAACGCCGGTGCCGGGGCCGCCCTTCCGCGAGGAGCCTGAGCCACTCCTTACGAAATAAACCCCACCCCAAGGGATCTCCTAAAGTTAGGGGGCACAGAAAGCGAAATTGCCGAAAACCGGCGCCGCACGGGACTTGAGCTGGGACCTGTGGCGGTGCCTGAGAAACGGGCCGAGAGCCCCGAAACTCTATCTCCCGAGCAGCACGGGAGCTTGAAACAGAGCCGTTATGGCGGCCGAGAAACCGAGTCGGAGCCCCGGAAAGGCGTTCGTGACCATATCACGCACTCTGAGCCCGAACGCCGGCGCCGGGGCCGCCCTCCTGCGAGGAGCCTGAGCAACTCCTTACAAAAAAACCCATATCCATGAGAGCCCCAAAAGTTAGGGGGCACAGAAGGCGAAATCGCCGAAAACCGGCGCCGCACGGGACTTGAGCTGGGACCTGTGGCGGTGCCTGAGAAACGGGCCGAGAGCCCCGGAACTCTATCTCTCGAGCATGACGGGAGTTTGAAACAGAGCCGTTATGGCGGCCGAGAAACGGAGGCGGAGCCCCGGAAAGGCGTTCGAGAACATATCACGCACTCTGAGCCCGAACGCCGGTGCCGGGGCCGCCCTTCCGCGAGGAGCCTGAGCCACTCCTTACGAAATAAAACCCACTCCAAGGGATCTCCTAAAGTTAGGGGGCACAGAAAGCGAAATTGCCGAAAACCGGCGCCGCACGGGACTTGAGCTTGGACCTGTGGCGGTGCCTGAGAAACGGGCCGAGAGCCCCGAAACTCTATCTCCCGAGCAGCACGGGAGTTTGAAACAGAGCCGTTATGGCGGCCGAGAAACAGAGGCGGAGCCCCGGAACGGCGTTCGAGAAAATATCACGCACGCTGAGCCCGAACGCCGGCGCCGGGGGCGCCCTTCCGCGAGGAGCCTGACCAACTCCTTACGAAAAAAAATGTTATCCAAGGGAGCTCCAAAAGTTAGGGGGCACAGAAGGCGAAATCGCCGAAAACCGGCGCCGCACGGGACTTGAGCTGGGACCTGTGGCGGTGCCTGAGAAACGGGCCGAGAGCCCCGAAACTCTATCCCCCGAGCAGCACGGGAGTTTGAAACAGAGCCGTTATGGCGGCCGAGAAACAGAGGCGGAGCCCCGGAACGGCGTTCGAGAAAATATCACGCACGCTGAGCCCGAACGCCGGCGCCGGGGACGCCCTTCCGCGAGGAGCCTGACCACCTCCTTACGAAAAAAAATGTTATCCAAGGGAGCTCCAAAAGTTAGGGGGCACAGAAGGCGAAATCGCCGAAAACCGGCGCCGCACGGGACTTGAGCTGGGACCCGTGGCGGTGCCTGAGAAACGGGCCGAGAGCCCCGAAACTCTATCTCCCGAGCAGCACGGGAGTTTGAAACAGAGCCGTTATGGCGGCCGAGAAACAGAGGCGGAGCCCCGGAACGGCGTTCGAGAAAATATCACGCACGCTGAGCCCGAACGCCGGCGCTGGGGACGCCCTTCCGCGAGGAGCCTGACCAACTCCTTACGAAAAAAAATGTTATCCAAGGGAGCTCCAAAAGTTAGGGGGCACAGAAGGCGAAATCGCCGAAAACCGGCCCCGCACGGGACTTGAGCTGAGACCTGTGGCGGTGCCGGAGAAACGGGCCGAGGGCCCCGAAACTCCAACTCTCGAGTTGCACGGGAGTTTGAAACAGAGCCGTGGTGGCGGCCGAGAAACCAAGGCGGAGCCCCGGAACGGCGTTCGAGAAAATATCACGCACTCTGAGCCCGAACGCCGGCGCCGTGGCTGCCGTTCCGCGAGGAGCCTGAACAACTCCTTACGAAAAAAATGTTATCCATGGAGCTCCTAAAGTTAGGGGGCACAGAAAGCGAAATCGCCGAAAACCGGCGCCGCACGGGACTTGAGCTGGGACCTGTGGCGGTGCCCGAGAAACGGGCCGAGAGCCCCGAAACTCTATCTCCCGAGCAGCACGGGAGTTTGAAACAGAGCCGTTATGGCGGCCGAGAAACTGAGGCGGAGCCCCGGAAAGGCGTTCGTGACCATATCACGCACTCTGAGCCCGAACGCCGGCGCCGGGGCCGCCCTCCTGCGAGGAGCCTGAGCAACCCCTTACAAAAAAACCCATCTCCATGAGAGCTCCAAAAGTTAGGGGGCACAGAAGGCGAAATCGCCGAAAACCGGCGCCGCACGGGACTTGAGCTGGGACCTGTGGCGGTGCCTGAGAAACGGGCCGAGAGCCCCGAAATTCTATCTCCCGAGCAGCACGGGAGTTTGAAACAGAGCCGTTATGGCGGCCGAGAAACCGAGGCGGAGCCCCGGAAAGGCGTTCGTGACCATATCACGCACTCTGAGCCCGAACGCCGGCGCCGGGGCTGCCCTCCTGCGAGGAGCCTGAGCAACTCCTTACAAAATAAAACCCACTCCAAGGGATCTCCTGTTAGGGGGCACAGAAAGCGAAATTGCCGAAACCGGCGCCGCACGGGACTTGAGCTGGGACCTGTGGCGGTGCCTGAGAACGGGCCGAGAGCCCCGGAAACTCTATCTCTCGAGCATGACGGGAGTTTTGAAACACAGAGCCGTGGTGGCGGCCGAGAAATGGGAGGCGGCGGAGCCCCGGAAAGGCGTTCGTGACCATATCACGCACTCTGAGCCCGAACGCCGGCGCCGGGGCCGCCCTCCTGCGAGGAGCCTGAGCAACTCCTTACAAAAAAACCCATATCCATGAGAGCTCCAAAAGTTAGGGGGCACAGAAGGCGAAATCGCTGAAAACCGGCGCCGCACGGGACTTGAGCTGGGACCTGTGGCGGTGCCTGAGAAACGGGCCGAGAGCCCCGAAACTCTATCTCTCGAGCATGACGGGAGTCTGAAACAGAGCCGTGGTGGCGGCCGAGAAACGGAGGCGGAGCCCCGGAAAGGCGTTCGAGAACATATCACGCACTCTGAGCCCGAACGCCGGTGCCGGGGCCGCCCTTCCGCGAGGAGCCCGAGCCACTCCTTACGAAATAAAACCCACTCCAAGGGATCTCCTAAAGTTAGGGGGCACAGAAAGCGAAATTGCCGAAAACCGGCGCCGCACGGGACTTGAGTTGGGACCTGTGGCGGTGCCTGAGAAACGGGCCGAGAGCCCCGAAACTCTATCTCCCGAGCAGCACGGGAGTTTGAAACAGAGCCGTTATGGCGGCCGAGAAACAGAGGCGGAGCCCCCGAACGGCGTTCGAGAAAATATCACGCACGCTGAGCCCGAACGCCGGCGCCGGGGCCGCCCTTCCGCGAGGAGCCTGACCAACTCCTTACAAAAAAACCCATATCCATGAGAGCTCCAAAAGTTAGGGGGCACAGAAGGCGAAATCGCCGAAAACCGGCGCCGCACGGGACTTGAGCTGAGACCTGTGGCGGTGCCCGAGAAACGGGCCGAGAGCCCCGAAACTCTATCTCCGGAGCAGCACGGGAGTTTGAAACAGAGCCGTTATGGCGGCCGAGAAACGGAGGCGGAGCCCCGGAAAGGCGTTCGAGAACATATCACGCACTCAGGCGGGAACGCCAGCGCCAGGGCCTTTTCCACGGGGAGCCTGACCAACTCCTTACGAAAAATGTTCATCCATGGGGCTCCAAAGTTAGAGAGGCACAGAAGCGAAATCGCCGAAAACCGGCGCCGCACGGGACTTGAGCTGGGACCTGTGGCGGTGCTGAGGAAACGGGCTGAAGGCCCAGGCTTTCTATCTCCGGGCAGCACGGGAGTTGAGCAAGAGCCGTTATGGCGGCCGAGAAACAAGCGGAGCCCCCGGAACCGGCGTTCGAGAAATATCACGCACGCGCGCTGAGCCCGAACGCCGGCGCCAGGGCCGCCTTCCGCGAGAGCCCTGACTTCAACTCCTTACAAAAAACCCATATCCATGAGCTCAAAAGTTAGGGGCACAGAAGGCGAAATCGCCGAAAACCGGCGCCGCACAGGACTTGAGCTGGGACCTGTGGCGGTGCCTGAGAAACGGGCCGAGAGCCCCGAAACTCTATCTCCCGAGCAGCACGGGAGTTTGAAACAGAGCCGTTATGGCGACCGAGAAACAGAGGCGGAGCCCCGGAACGGCGTTCGAGAAAATATCACGCACGCTGAGCCCGAACGCCGGCGCCGGGGCCGCCCTTCCGCGAGGAGCCTGACCAACTCCTTACGAAAAAAAATGTTATCCAAGGGAGCTCCAAAAGTTAGGGGCACAGAAGGCGAAATCGCCGAAAACCGGCGCCGCACGGGACTTGAGCTGGGACCTGTGGCGGTGCCTGAGAAACGGGCCGAGAGCCCCGAAACTCTATCTCCCGGGCAGCACGGGAGTTTGAAACAGAGCCGTTATGGCGGCCGAGAAACAGAGGCGGAGCCCCGGAACGGCGTTCGAGAAAATATCACGCACGCTGAGCCCGAACGCCGGCGCCGGGGCCGCCCTTCCGCAAGGAGCCTGACCAACTCCTTACAAAAAAACCCATATCCATGAGAGCTCCAAAAGTTAGGGGGCACAGAAGGCGAAATTGCCGAAAACCGGCGCCGCACGGGACTTGAACTGAGACCTGTGGCGGTGCCTGAGAAACGGGCCGAGAGCCCCGAAACTCTATCTCCCGAGCAGCACGGGAGTTTGAAACAGAGCCGTTATGGCGGCCGAGAAACCGAGGCGGAGCCCCGGAAAGGCGTTCGTGACCATATCACGCACGCTGAGCCCGAACGCCGGCGCCGGGGCCGCCCTCCCGCGAGGAGCCTGACCAACTCCTTACGAAAAAAAATGTTATCCAAGGGAGCTCCAAAAGTTAGGGGCACAGAAGGCGAAATCGCCGAAAACCGGCGCCGCACGGGACTTGAGCTGGGACCTGTGGCGGTGCCTGAGAAACGGGCCGAGAGCCCCGAAACTCTATCTCCCGAGCAGCACGGGAGTTTGAAACAGAGCCGTTATGGCGGCCGAGGAACCGAGGCGGAGCCCCGGAAAGGCGTTCGTGACCATATCACGCACTCTGAGCCCGAACGCCGGCGCCGGGGCCGCCCTCCTGCGAGGAGCCTGACCAACTCCTTACGAAAAAAAATGTTATCCAAGGGAGCTCCAAAAGTTAGGGGGCACAGAAGGCGAAATCGCCGAAAACCGGCGCCACACGGGACTTGAGCTGGGACCTGTGGCGGTGCCTGAGAAACGGGCCGAGAGCCCCGAAACTCTATCTCTCGAGCATGACGGGAGTTTGAAACAGAGCCGTTATGGCGGCCGAGAAACGGAGGCGGAGCCCCGGACAGGCGTTCGAGAACATATCACGCACTCTGAGCCCGAACGCCGGTGCCGGGGCCGCCCTTCCGCGAGGAGCCTGAGCCCCTCCTTACGAAATAAAACCCACTCCAAGGGATCTCCTAAAGTTAGGGGGCACAGAAAGCGAAATTGCCGAAAACCGGCGCCGCACGGGACTTGAGCTGGGACCTGTGGCGGTGCCTGAGAAACGGGCCGAGAGCCCCGAAACTCTATCTCTCGAGCATGACGGGAGTTTGAAACAGAGCCGTGGGGGCGGCCGAGAAACGGAGGCGGAGCCCCGGAAAGGCGTTCGAGAACATATCACGCACTCTGAGCCCGAACGCCGGCGCCGGGGCCGCCCTTCCGCGAGGAGCCTGACCAACTCCTTACAAAAAACCCCATATCCATGAGAGCTCCAAAAGTTAGGGGGCACAGAAGGCGAAATCGCCGAAAACCGGCGCCGCACGGGACTTGAGCTGAGACCTGTGGCGGTGCCCGAGAAACGGGCCGAGAGCCCCGAAACTCTATCTCCCGAGCAGCACGGGAGTTTGAAACAGAGCCGTTATGGCGGCCGAGAAACGGAGGCGGAGCCCCGGAAAGGCGTTCGAGAACATATCACGCACTCTGAGCCCGAACGCCGGCGCCGGAAGACCGCCCTTCCGCGAGCCTGACCAACTCCTTACGAAAAATGTTATCCATGGGAGCTCCAAGGAAGTTAGGGGCACAGAAGAGGCGAAATCGCGAAAACCGGCGCCGCACGGGACTTGAGCTGGGACCTGTGGCGGTGCCTGAGAAACGGGCCGAGCCCCGAAACTCTATCTCCCGAGCGGCACGGGAGTTTGAAACAGAGCCGTTATGGCGGCCGAAACAGAGGCGGAGCCGGAGCAACGTTCGAGAAAATATCACGCACTCTGAGCCCGAACGCCGGCGCCGGGGCCGCCCTCCTGCGAGGAGCCTGAGCAACTCCTTACAAAAAAACCCATATCCATGAGAGCTCCAAAAGTTAGGGGGCACAGAAGGCGAAATCGCCGAAAACCAGCGCCGCACGGGACTTGAGCTGGGACCTGTGGCGGTGCCTGAGAAACGGGCCGAGAGCCCCGAAACTCTATCTCCCGAGCAGCACGGGAGTTTGAAACAGAGCCGTGGTGGCGGCCGAGAAACAGGGGCGGAGCCCCGGAACGGCGTTCGAGAAAATATCACGCACGCTGAGCCCGAACGCCGGCGCCGGGGCCGCCCTTCCGCGAGGAGCCTGACCAACTCCTTACGAAAAAAAATGTTATCCAAGGGAGCTCCAAAAGTTAGGGGCACAGAAGGCGAAATCGCCGAAAACCGGCGCCGCACGGGACTTGAGCTGGGACCTGTGGCGGTGCCTGAGAAACGGGCCGAGAGCCCCGAAACTCTATCTCTCGAGCATGAGGGGAGTTTGAAACAGAGCCGTTATGGCGGCCGAGAAACGGAGGCGGAGCCCCGGAAAGGCGTTCGAGAACATATCACGCACTCTGAGCCCGAACGCCGGTGCCGGGGCCGCCCTTCCGCGAGGAGCCTGCGCCACTCCTTACGAAATAAAACCCACTCCAAGGGATCTCCTAAAGTTAGGGGGCACAGAAAGCGAAATTGCCGAAAACCGGCGCCGCACGGGACTTGAGCTGGGACCTGTGGCGGTGCCTGAGAAACGGGCCGAGAGCCCGAAACTCTATCTCTCGAGCATGACGGGAGTTTGAAACAGAGCCGTTATGGCGGCCGAGAAACGGAGGCGGAGCCCCGGAAAGGCGTTCGAGAACATATCACGCACTCTGAGCCCGAACGCCGGCGCCGGGGCCGCCCTTCCGCGAGGAGCCTGAGCCACTCCTTACAAAAAAACCCATATCCATGAGAGCTCCAAAAGTTAGGGGGCACAGAAGGCGAAATCGCCGAAAACCGGCGCCGCACAGGACGAGCTGGGACCTGTGGCGGTGCACACAGGAAACGGGCCGAGGGCCCCGAAACTCTATCTCTCGAGCGGCACGGGAGTTTGAAACAGAGCCGTGGTGGCGGCCGAGAAACAGAGGCGGAGCCCCGGAAAGGCGTTCGAGAACATATCACGCACTCTGAGCCCGAACGCCGGCGCCGGGGCCGCCATTCCGCGAGGAGCCTGACCAACTCCTTACAAAAAAACCCATATCCATGAGAGCTCCAAAAGTTAGGGGGCACAGAAGGCGAAATCGCCGAAAACCGGCGCCGCACGGGACTTGAGCTGGGACCTGTGGCGGTGCCTGAGAAACGGGCCGAGAGCCCCGAAACTCTATCTCCCGAGCATGACGGGAGTTTGAAACAGAGCCGTGGTGGCGGCCGAGAAACAGAGGCGGAGCCCCGGAACGGCGTTCGAGAACATATCACGCACTCTGAGCCCGAACGCCGGCGCCGGGGCCGCCCTTCCGCGAGGAGCCTGAGCAACTCCTTACGAAATAAAACCCACTCCAAGGGATCTCCTAAAGTTAGGGGGCACAGAAGGCGAAATTGCCGAAAACCGGCGCCGCACGGGACTTGAGCTGGGACCTGTGGCGGTGCCTGGGAAACGGGCCGAGAGCCCCGAAACTCTATCTCTCGAGCAGCACGGGAGTTTGAAACAGAGCCGTGGTGGCGGCCGAGAAACAGAGGCGGAGCCCCGGAACGGCGTTCGAGAAAATATCACGCACGCTGAGCCCGAACGCCGGCGCCGGGGCCGCCCATCCGCGAGGAGCCTGACCAACTCCTTACGAAAAAAAATGTTATCCAAGGGAGCTCCAAAAGTTAGGGGCACAGAAGGCGAAATCGCCGAAAACCGGCGCCGCACGGGACTTGAGCTGGGACCTGTGGCGGTGCCTGAGAAACGGGCCGAGAGCCCCGAAACTCTATCTCCCGAGCAGCACGGGAGTTTGAAACAGAGCCGTTATGGCGGCCGGGAAACAGAGGCGGAGCCCCGGAACGGCGTTCGAGAAAATATCACGCACGCTGAGCCCGAACGCCGGCGCCGGGGCCGCCCTTCCGCGAGGAGCCTGACCAACTCCTTACGAAAAAAAATGTTATCAAAGGGAGCTCCAAAAGTTAGGGGGCACAGAAGGCGAAATCGCCGAAAACCGGCGCCGCACGGGACTTGAGCTGGGACCTGTGGCGGTGCCTGAGAAACAGGCCGAGAGCCCCGAAACTCTATCTCTCGAGCATGACGGGAGTTTGAAACAGAGCCGTGGTGGCGGCCGAGAAACGGAGGCGGAGCCCCGGAAAGGCGTTCGAGAACATATCACGCACTCTGAGCCCGAACGCCAGCGCCGGGGCCGCCCTTCCGCGAGGAGCCTGACCAACTCCTTACGAAAAAAAATGTTATCCAAGGGAGCTCCAAAAGTTAGGGGCACAGAAGGCGAAATCGCCGAAAACCGGCGCCGCACGGGACTTGAGCTGGGACCTGTGGCGGTGCCTGAGAAACGGGCCGAGAGCCCCGAAGCTCTATCTCCCGAGCAGCACGGGAGTTTGAAACAGAGCCGTTATGGCGGCCGAGAAACAGAGGCGGAGCCCCGGAACGGCGTTCGAGAAAATATCACGCACGCTGGGCCCGAACGCCGGCGCCGGGGACGCCCTTCCGCGAGGAGCCTGACCAACTCCTTACGAAAAAAAATGTTATCCAAGGGAGCTCCAAAAGTTAGGGGCACAGAAGGCGAAATCGCCGAAAACCGGCCCCGCACGGGACTTGAGCTGAGACCTGTGGCGGTGCCTGAGAAACGGGCCGAGGGCCCCGAAACTCCAACTCTCGAGTTGCACGGGAGTTTGAAGCAGAGCCGTGGTGGCGGCCGAGAAACCAAGGCGGAGCCCCGGAAAGCGTTCGTGACCATATCACGCACTCTGAGCCCGAACGCCGGCGCCGGGGCCGCCCTCCTGCGAGGAGCCTGAGCAGCTCCTTACAAAAAAACCCATATCCATGAGAGCTCCAAAAGTTAGGGGGCACAGAAGGCGAAATCGCCGAAAACCGGCGCCGCACGGGACTTGAGCTGGGACCTGTGGCGGTGCCTGAGAACCGGGCCGAGAGCCCCGAAACTCTATCTCTCGAGCATGACGGGAGTTTGAAACAGAGCCGTTATGGCGGCCGAGAAACGGAGGCGGAGCCCCGGAAAGGCGTTCGAGAACATATCACGCACTCTGAGCCCGAACGCCGGTGCCGGGGCCGCCCTTCCGCGAGGAGCCTGAGCCCCTCCTTACGAAATAAAACCCCCTCCAAGGGATCTCCTAAAGTTAGGGGGCACAGAAAGCGAAATTGCCGAAAACCGGCGCCGCACGGGACTTGAGCTGGGACCTGTGGCGGTGCCTGAGAAACGGGCCAGAGGCCCCGAAACTCCTCTCTCGAGCATGACAGGGTTTGAAGCAAGGCCGTGGTGGCGGCCGAGAAACAGAGGCGGAGCCCCGGAACGGCGTTCGAGAAAATATCACGCACGCTGAGCCCGAACGCCGGCGCAGGGGACGCCCTTCCGCGAGGAGCCTGACCAACTCCTTACGAAAAAAAATGTTATCCAAGGGAGCTCCAAAAGTTAGGGGGCACAGAAGGCGAAATCGCCGAAAACCGGCGCCACACGGGACTTGAGCTGGGACCTGTGGCGGTGCCTGAGAAACGGGCCGAGAGCCCCGAAACTCTATCTCTCGAGCATGACGGGAGTTTGAAACAGAGCCGTTATGGCGGCCGAGAAACCGAGGCGGAGCCCCGGAAAGGCGTTCGTGACCATATCACGCCCTCTGAGCCCGAACGCCGGTGCCGGGGCCGCCCTTCCGCGAGGAGCCTGAGCCACTCCTTACGAAAAAATGTTATCCATGGAGCTCCAAAAGTTAGGGGGCACAGAAGGCGAAATAGCGAAAACCGGCGCACCGCAGGACTTGAGCTGGGACCTGTGGCGGTGCCTGGGAAACGGGCCGAGAGCCCCGAAACTCTATCTCCCGAGCAGCACGGGAGTTTGAAACAGAGCGTTATGGCGGCCGAGAAACCGAGGCGGGCCCCGGAACGGCGTTCAATATCACGCACGCGGGCCGAACGCGGCGCCGGGGCCGCCCTTCCGCGAGCCTGACCAACTCCTTACAAAAAACCCATATCCAGGAGAGCTCCAAAAGTTAGGGGGCACAGAAGGCGAAATCGCCGAAAACCGGCGCCGCACGGGACTTGAGCTGGGACCTGTGGCGGTGCCTGGGAAACGGGCCGAGAGCCCCGAAACTCTATCTCTCGAGCAGCACGGGAGTTTGAAACAGAGCCGTGGTGGCGGCCGAGAAACAGAGGCGGAGCCCCGCAACGGCGTTCGAGAAAATATCACGCACGCTGAGCCCGAACGCCGGCGCCGGGGACGCCCTTCCGCGAGGAGCCTGACCAACTCCTTACGAAAAAAAATGTTATCCAAGGGAGCTCAAAAAGTTAGGGGGCACAGAAGGCGAAATCGCCGAAAACCGGCGCCGCACGGGACTTGAGCTGGGACCTGTGGCGGTGCCTGAGAAACGGGCCGAGAGCCCCGAAACTCTATCTCTCGAGCAGGACGGGAGTTTGAAACAGAGCCGTTATGGCGGCCGAAGCCAGGCGGAGCCCCAGCGTTCGTGACCATATCACACGCACTCACGGGCCGAACGCCGGCGCCGGGGCCGCCCTCCCTGCGAGGGCTCGAGCAACTCGCCTAAAAGAGCATATCCATGAGGAAAAATCCCCGAAGTTAGAGGCACAGAAGGCGAAATCGCCAAGGCGCCACTGCAGGGACTGAGCTGGGACCTGTGGCGGTGCCTGAAAGCAGGCCGAGCCCCGAAACTCTATCTCTCGAGCATGACGGGAGTTTGAAACAGAGCCGTTATGGCGGCCGAGAAACGGAGGCGGAGCCCCGGAAGGGCGTTCGAGAACATATCACGCACTCTGAGCCCGAACGCCGGTGCCGGGGCCGCCCTTCCGCGAGGAGCCTGAGCCACTCCTTACGAAATAAAACCCACTCAAAGGGATCTCCTAAAGTTAGGGGGCACAGAAAGCGAAATTGCCGAAAACCGGCGCCGCACGGGACTTGAGCTGGGACCTGTGGCGGTGCCTGAGAAACGGGCCGAGAGCCCCGAAACTCTATCTCTCGAGCAGCACGGGAGTTTGAAACAGAGCCGTGGTGGCGGCCGAGAAACAGAGGCGGAGCCCCGGAACGGCGTTCGAGAAAATATCACGCACGCTGAGCCCGAACGCCGGCGCCGGGGACGCGCTTCCGCGAGGAGCCTGACCAACTCCTTACGAAAAAAATGTTATCCAAGGGGCTCAAAAGTTAGGGGGCACAGAAGGCAGGAAATCGCCGAAAACCGGCACGGGACTTGAGCTGGGACCTGTGGCGGTGCCTGAAAACGGGCCGAGCCCCGAAACGCTCTATCTCTCGAGCATGACGGGAGTTTGAGCAGAGCCGTTATGGCGGCCGAGAAACAGGTAGGCGGAAGGCGTTCGGAGAACATATCACACCTCTGAGCCCGAACGCCGGTGCCGGAGCCGCCGGCGCTTCCGCGAGGAGCCTGAGCCACTCCTTACGAAATAAAACCCACTCCAAGGGATCTCTAAAGTTAGGGGGCACAGAAAGCGAAATTGCCGAAAACCGGCGCCGCACGGGACTTGAGCTGGGACCTGTGGCGGTGCCTGAGAAACGGGCCGAGAGCCCCGAAACTCTATCTCTCGAGCATGACGGGAGTTTGAAACAGAGCCGTTATGGCGGCCGAGAAACGGAGGCGGAGCCCCGGAAAGGCGTTCGGGAACATATCACGCACTCTGAGCCCGAACGCCGGCGCCGGGGCCGCCCTTCCGCGAGGAGCCTGACCAACTCCTTACAAAAAAACCCACATCCATGAGAGCTCCAAAAGTTAGGGGGCACAGAAGGCGAAATCGCCGAAAACCGGCGCCGCACGGGACTTGAGCTGAGACCTGTGGCGGTGCCCGAGAAACGGGCCGAGAGCCCCGAAACGCTCTATCTCCCGACAGCACGGGAGTTTGAAACAGAGCCGTTATGGCGGCCGAGAAACGGAGGCGGAGCCCGGAAAGGCGTTCGAGAACATATCACGCACTCTGAGCCCGAACGCCGGCGCCGGGGCGCCCTTCCGCGAAAGAATTTGACCAACTCCTTACGAAAAAAAAATAGCCACATCCATGGGGCTCCAAAGTTAGGGGCACAGAGGCGAAATCGCCGAAAACCGGCGCCGCACAGGACTTGAGCGTGGACCTGTGGCGGTGCCTGAAGACGAGGGCCCCGAAACTCCAACTCTCGAGCTGCACGGGAGTTTGAAACAGAGCCGTGGTGGCGGCCGAGAAACCGAGGCGGAGCCCCGGAAAGGCGTTCGTGACCATATCACGCACTCTGAGCCCGAACGCCGGCGCCGGGGCCGCCCTCCTGCGAGGAGCCTGAGCAGCTCCTTACAAAAAAACCCATATCCATGAGAGCTCCAAAAGTTAGGGGGCACAGAAGGCGAAATCGCCGAAAACCGGCGCCGCACGGGACTTGAGCTGGGACCTGTGGCGGTGCCTGAGAAACGGGCCGAGAGCCCCGAAGCTCTATCTCTCGAGCATGACGGGAGTTTGAAACAGAGCCGTTATGGCGGCCGAGAAACGGAGGCGGAGCCCCGGAAAGGCGTTCGAGAACATATCACGCACTCTGAGCCCGAACGCCGGTGCCGGGGCCGCCCTTCCGCGAGGAGCCTGAGCCACTCCTTACGAAATAAAACCCACTCCAAGGGATCTCCTAAGGTTAGGGGGCACAGAAAGCGAAATTGCCGAAAACCGGCGCCGCACGGGACTTGAGCTGGGACCTGTGGCGGTGCCTGAGAAACGGGCCGAGAGCCCCGAAGCTCTATCTCTCGAGCATGACGGGAGTTTGAAACAGAGCCGTGGTGGCGGCCGAGAAACGGAGGCGGAGCCCCGGAAAGGCGTTCGAGAACATATCACGCACTCTGAGCCCGAACGCCGGCGCCGGGGCCGCCCTTCCGCGAGTAGCCTGACCAACTCCTTACAAAAAAACCCATATCCATGAGAGCTCCAAAAGTTAGGGGGCACAGAAGGCGAAATCGCCGAAAACCGGCGCCGCACAGGACTTGAGCTGGGACCTGTGGCGGTGCCTGAGAAACGGGCCGAGAGCCCCGAAACTCTATCTCTCGAGCATGACGGGAGTTTGAAACAGAGCCGTTATGGCGGCCGAGAAACCGAGGCGGAGCCCCGGAACGGCGTTCGAGAAAATATCACGCACGCTGAGCCCGAACGCCGGCGCCGGGGCCGCCCTTCCGCGAGGAGCCTGACCAACTCCTTACGAAAAAAAATGTTATCAAAGGGAGCTCCAAAAGTTAGGGGGCACAGAAGGCGAAATCGCCGAAAACCGGCGCCGCACGGGACTTGAGCTGGGACCTGTGGCGGTGCCTGAGAAACGGGCCGAGAGCCCCGAAACTCTATCTCGCGAGCAGCACGGGAGTTTGAAACAGAGCCGTGGTGGCGGCCGAGAAACAGAGGCGGAGCCCCGGAACGGCGTTCGAGAAAATATCACGCACGCTGAGCCCGAACGCCGGCGCCGGGGACGCCCTTCCGCGAGGGGCCTGACCAGCTCCTTACGAAAAAAAATGTTATCCAAGGGAGCTCCAAAAGTTAGGGGGCACAGAAGGCGAAATCGCCGAAAACCGGCCCCGCACGGGACTTGAGCTGAGACCTGTGGCGGTGCCTGAGAAGCGGGCCGAGGGCCCCGAAACTCCAACTCTCGAGTTGCACGGGAGTTTGAAACAGAGCCGTGGTGGCGGCCGAGAAACCAAGGCGGAGCCCCGGAACGGCGTTCGAGAAAAGATCACGCACTCTGAGCCCGAACGCCGGCGCCGTGGCCGCCGTTCCGCGAGGAGCCTGAACAACTCCTTACGAAAAAAAATGTTATCCATGGGAGCTCCAAAAGTTAGGGGGCACAGAAGGCGAAATCGCCGAAAACCGGCGCCGCAGGGGACTTGAGCTGGGACCTGTGGCGGTGCCTGAGAAACGGGCCGAGAGCCCCGAAACTCTATCTCCCGAGCAGCACGGGAGTTTGAAACAGAGCCGTTATGGCGGCCGAGAAACCGAGGCGGAGCCCCGGAAAGGCGTTCGTGACCATATCACGCACTCTGAGCCCGAACGCCGGCGCCCGGGCCGCCCTCCTGCGAGGAGCCTGAGCAACTCCTTACAAAAAAACCCATATCCATGAGAGCTCCAAAAGTTAGGGGGCACAGAAGGCGAAATCGCCGAAAACCGGCGCCGCACGGGACTTGAGCTGGGACCTGTGGCGGTGCCTGAGAAACGGGCCGAGAGCCCCGAAACTCTATCTCTCGAGCAGCACGGGAGTTTGAAACAGAGCCGTGGTGGCGGCCGAGAAGCAGAGGCGGAGCCCCGGAACGGCGTTCGAGAAAATATCACGCACGCTGAGCCCGAACGCCGGCGCCGGGGACGCCCTTCCGCGAGGGGCCTGACCAACTCCTTACGAAAAAAAATGTTATCCAAGGGAGCTCCAAAAGTTAGGGGGCACAGAAGGCGAAATCGCCGAAAAGAAGGCTCGGCGCCACACGGGACTTGAGCTGAGACCTGTGGCGGTGCCGAAACGGGCCGAGAGCCCCGAAACTCTATCTCCCGAGCAGCACGGGAGTTTGAAACAGAGCCGTTATGGCGGCCGAGAAACAGAGGCGGAGCCCAGGAACGGCGTTCGAGAAAATATCACGCACTCTGAGCCCGAACGCCGGCGCCGGGGCCGCCCTTCCGCGAGGAGCCTGACCAACTCCTTACGAAAAAAAATGTTATCCATGGGAGCTCCAAAAGTTAGGGGGCACAGAAGGCGAAATCGCCGAAAACCGGCGCCGCACGGGACTTGAGCTGGGACCTGTGGCGGTGCCTGAGAAACGGGCCGAGAGCCCCGAAACTCTATCTCCCGAGCAGCACGGGAGTTTGAAACAGAGCCGTTATGGCGGCCGAGAAACAGAGGCGGAGCCCAGGAACGGCGTTCGAGAAAATATCACGCACGCTGAGCCCGAACGCCCGAACGCCAGCGCCGGGGCCGCCCTCCTGCGAGGAGCCTGAGCAACTCCTTACAAAAAAACCCATATCCATGAGAGCTCCAAAAGTTAGGGGGCACAGAAGGCGAAATCGCCGAAAGCCGGCGCCGCACGGGACTTGAGCTGAGACCTGTGGCGGTGCCCGAGAAACGGGCCGAGAGCCCCGAAACTCTATCTCCCGAGCAGCACGGGAGGTTGAAACAGAGCCGTTATGGCGGCCGAGAAACGGAGGCGGAGCCCCGGAAAGGCGTTCGAGAACATATCACGCACTCTGAGCCCGAACGCCGGCGCCGGGGCCGCCCTTCCGCGAGGAGCCTGACCAACTCCTTACGAAAAAAATGTTATCCATGGGAGCTCAAAGTTAGGGGGCACAGAAGGCGAAATCGCCGAAAACCGGCGCCGCACGGGACTTGAGCTGGGACCTGTGGCGGTGCCTGAGAAACGGGCCGAGAGCTGAGGAAACTCCTATCTCCCGAGCAGCACGGGAGTTTGAAGCAAGAGCCATTATGGCGGCGGACAGAGGCGGAGCCCCGGAACGGCGTTCGAGAAAATATCACGCACGCTGAGCCCGAACGCCGGCGCCGGGGACGCCCTTCCGCGAGGGGAGCCTGACCAGCTCCTTACAAAAAAATATCCATGAGAGCTCCAAAAGTTAGGGGGCACAGAAGGCGAAATTGCCGAAAACCGGCGCCGCACGGGACTTGAACTGAGACCTGTGGCGGTGCCTGAGAAACGGGCCGAGAGCCCCGAAACTCTATCTCCCGAGCAGCACGGGAGTTTGAAACAGAGCCGTGGTGGCAGCCGAGAAACAGAGGCGGAGCCCCGGAAAGGCGTTCGAGAACATATCACGCACTCTGAGCCCGAACGCCGGCACCGGGGCCGCCGATCCGCGAGGAGCCTGACCAACTCCTTACGAAAAAAAATGTTATCCAAGGGAGCTCCAAAAGTTAGGGGCACAGAAGGCGAAATCGCCGAAAACCGGCGCCGCACGGGACTTGAGCTGGGACCTGTGGCGGTGCCTGAGAAACGGGCCGAGAGCCCCGAAACCCTATCTCCCGAGCAGCACGGGAGTTTGAAACAGAGCCGTTATGGCGGCCGAGAAACCGAGGCGGAGCCCCGGAAAGGCGTTCGTGACCATATAACGCACTCTGAGCCCGAACGCCGGCGCCGGGGCCGCCCTCCTGCGAGGAGCCTGAGCAACTCCTTACAAAAAAACCCATATCCATGAGAGCTCCAAAAGTTAGGGAGCACAGAAGGCGAAATCGCCGAAAACCGGCGCCGCACGGGACTTGAGCTGGGACCTGTGGCGGTGCCTGAGAAACGGGCCGAGGGCCCCGAAACTCCAACTCTCGAGTTGCACGGGAGTTTGAAACAGAGCCGTGGTGGCGGCCGAGAAACCAAGGCGGAGCCCCGGAACGGCGCTCGAGAAAACATCACGCACGCTGAGCCCGAACGCCGGCGCCGTGGCGCCGTTCCGCGAAAGAGCCTGAACAACTCGCACGAAAAATGTTATCCATGGGAGCTCCAAAGTTAGGGGCACAGAAGGCGAAATCGCCGAAAACCGGCGCCGCACGGGACTTGAGCTGGGACCTGTGGCAGGCGCACCCCTGAAACAGGCCGAGAGCCCCGAAACTCTATCTCCCGAGCAGCACGGGAGTTTGAAACAAGAGCCGTTATGGCGGCCGAAACCGAGGGCGGAGCCCCGGAAAGGCGTTCGTGACCATATCACGCACTCTGAGCCCGAACGCCGGCGCCGGGGGCCGCCCTCACTGCGAGGAGCCTGAGCAACTCCTTACAAAAAAACCCATATCCATGAGAGCTCAAAAAGTTAGGGGGCACAGAAGGCGAAATCGCCGAAAACCGGCGCCGCACGGGACTTGAGCTGGGACCTGTGGCGGTGCCTGAGAAACGGGCCGAGAGCCCCGAAACTCTATCTCTCGAGCATGACGGGAGTTTGAAACAGAGCCGTTATGGCGGCCGAGAAACAGAGGCGGAGCCCCGGAACGGCGTTCGAGAAAATATCACGCACGCTGAGCCCGAACGCCGGCGCCGGGGACGCCCTTCCGCGAGGAGCCTGAACAACTCCTTACGAAAAAAAATGTTATCCATGGGAGCTCCAAAAGTTAGCGGGCACAGAAGGCGAAATCGCCGAAAACCGGCGCCGCACAGGACTTGAGCTGAGACCTGTGGCGGTGCCTGAGAAACGGGCCGAGAGCCCCGAAACTCTATCTCCCGAGCAGCACGGGAGTTTGAAACAGAGCCGTTATGGCGGCCGAGAAACAGAGGCGGAGCCCCGGAACGGCGTTCGAGAACATATCACGCACTCTGAGCCCGAACACGCCGGCGCCAGAAAGGGCCGCTCTTCCACCTGAGGAGCTGACCAACTCCTTACAAAAAAACCCATATCGCAGAGCTCCAAAAGTTAGGGGGCACAGAAGGCGAAATCGCCGAAAACCGGCGCCGCACGGGACTTGAACTGAGACCTGTGGCGGTGCCTGAGAAACGGGCCGAGAGCCCCGAAACTCTATCTCCCGAGCAGCACGGGAGTTTGAAACAGAGCCGTGGTGGCGGCCGAGAAACAGAGGCGGAGCCCCGGAAAGGCGTTCGAGAACATATCCCGCACTCTGAGCCCGAACGCCGGCACCGGGGCCGCCGATCCGCGAGGAGCCTGACCAACTCCTTACGAAAAAAAATGTTATCCAAGGGAGCTCCAAAAGTTAGGGGCACAGAAGGCGAAATCGCCGAAAACCGGCGCCGCACGGGACTTGAGCTGGGACCTGTGGCGGTGCCTGAGAAACGGGCCGAGCGAAACTCTATCTCCCGAGCAGCACGGGAGTTTGAAACAGAGCCGTTATGGCGGCCGAGAAACAGAAGGCGGAGCCCCGGAACGGCGTTCGAGAAAAATATCACGCACGCTGAGCCCGAACGCGCCGGCGCCGGGGCCGCCCTTCCGCGAGGAGCCTGACCAGCTCCTTACAAAAAAACCCATATCCATGAGAGCTCCAAAAGTTAGGGGGCACAGAAGGCGAAATTGCCGAAAACCGGCGCCGCACGGGACTTGAACTGAGACCTGTGGCGGTGCCTGAGAAACGGGCCGAGAGCCCCGAAGCTCTATCTCCCGAGCAGCACGGGAGTTTGAAACAGAGCCGTGGTGGCGGCCGAGAAACAGAGGCGGAGCCCCGGAAGGGCGTTCGAGAACATATCACGCACTCTGAGCCCGAACGCCGGCACCGGGGCCGCCGATCCGCGAGGAGCCTGACCAACTCCTTACGAAAAAAAATGTTATCCAAGGGAGCTCCAAAAGTTAGGGGGCACAGAAGGCGAAATCGCCGAAAACCGGCGCCACACGGGACTTGAGCTGGGACCTGTGGCGGTGCCTGAGAAACGGGCCGAGAGCCCCGAAACTCTATCTCTCGAGCATGACGGGAGTTTGAAACAAGAGCCGTTATGGCGGCCGAGAAACAGAGGCGGGCGGAACGGCGTTCGAGAAATATCACGCACGCTTGAGCCCGAGCACCGGCGCCAGGGCCGCCCTTCCCGCGAGGAGCCTGACCAACTCCTTACAAAACCCATATCCATGAGAGCTCAAAGTTGAGGGCACAGAAGGCGAAATTGCCGAAAACCGGCGCCGCACGGGACTTGAACTGAGACCTGTGGCGGTGCCTGAGAAGCGGGCCGAGAGCCCCGAAACTCTATCTCCCGAGCAGCACGGGAGTTTGAAACAGAGCCGTTATGGCGGCCGAGAAACAGAGGCGGAGCCCCGGAACGGCGTTCGAGAAAATATCACGCACGCTGAGCCCGAACGCCGGCGCCGGGGCCGCCCTTCCGCGAGGAGCCTGACCAACTCCTTACGAAAAAAAATGTTATCAAAGGGAGCTCCAAAAGTTAGGGGGCACAGAAGGCGAAATCGCCGAAAACCGGCGCCGCACGGGACTTGAGCTGGGACCTGTGGCGGTGCCTGAGAAACAGGCCGAGAGCCCCGAAACTCTATCTCCCGAGCAGCACGGGAGTTTGAAACAGAGCCGTTATGGCGGCCGAGAAACAGAGGCGGAGCCCCGGAACGGCGTTCGTGAACATATCACGCACGCTGAGCCCGAACGCCGGCGCCGGGGCCGCCCTCCTGCGAGGAGCCTGAGCAACTCCTTACAAAAAAACCCATATCCATGAGAGCTCCAAAAGTTAGGGGGCACAGAGGGCGAAATCGCCGAAAACCGGCGCCGCACGGGACTTGAGCTGGGACCTGTGGCGGTGCCTGAGAAACGGGCCGAGAGCCCGAAACTCTATCTCTCGAGCATGACGGGAGTTTGAAACAGAGCCGTTATGGCGGCCGAGAAACGGAGGCGGAGCCCCGGAAAGGCGTTCGAGCACATATCACGCACTCTGAGCCCGAACGCCGGCGCCGGGGCCGCCCTTCCGCGAAATTTCTGAGCAACTCGCTGACTGCACACGAAAAAAACTGCTATCCATGGGAGCTCCAAAAGTTAGGGGGCACAGAAGGCGAAATCGCCGAAAACCGGCGCCGCACGGGACTTGAGCTGGGACCTGTGGCGGTGCCTGAGAAACGGGCCGAGAGCCCGAAACTCTATCTCTCGAGCATGACGGGAGTTTGAAACAGAGCCGTTATGGCGGCCGAGAAACGGAGGCGGAGCCCCGGAAAGGCGTTCGTGAACATATCACGCACTCTGAGCCCGAACGCCGGCGCCGGGGCCGCCCTCCTGCGAGGAGCCTGAGCAACTCCTTACAAAAAAACCCATATCCATGACAGCTCCAAAAGTTAGGGGGCACAGAAGGCGAAATCGCCGAAAACCGGCGCCGCACGGGACTTGAGCTGGGACCTGTGGCGGTGCCTGAGAAACGGGCCGAGGGCCCCGAAACTCCAACTCTCGAGTTGCACGGGAGTTTGAAACAGAGCCGTGGTGGCGGCCGAGAAACCGAGGCGGAGCCCCGGAACGGCGTTCGTGACCATATCACGCACTCTGAGCCCGAACGCCGGCGCCGGGGCCGCCCTCCTGCGAGGAGCCTGAGCAACTCCTTACAAAAAAACCCATATCCATTAGAGCTCCAAAAGTTAGGGGGCACAGAAGGCGAAATCGCCGAAAACCGGCGCCGCACGGGACTTGAGCTGAGACCTGTGGCGGTGCCTGAGAAACGGGCCGAGAGCCCCGAAACTCTATCTCCCGAGCAGCACGGGAGTTTGAAACAGAGCCGTTATGGCGGCCGAGAAACGGAGGCGGAGCCCCGGAACGGCGTTCGAGAACATATCACGCACGCTGAGCCCGAACGCCGGCGCCGGGGCCGCCCTTCCGCGGGGAGCCTGACCAAACTCCTTACGAAAAAGAACCCACCCAAGGGATCTCCTAAAGTTAGGGGGCACAGAAAGCGAAATTGCCGAAAACCGGCGCTGCACGGGACTTGAGCTGGGACCTGTGGCGGTGCCTGAGAAACGGGCCGAGGGCCCCGAAACTCTATCTCTCGAGCATGACGGGAGTTGAAACAGAGCCGTGGTGGCGGCTGAGAAACAGAGGCGGAGCCCCGGAAAGGCGTTCGAGAACATATCACGCACCCTGAGCCTGAACGCCGGCGCCGGGGCCGGGCTCATGAGGACCTGACCAACTCCTTACAAAAACCCATATCCATGAGAGCTCCAAAAGTTAGGGCAATAGAAGGCGAAATCAGCAAAACCGGCGCTGCACGGACTTGAGCTGGGACCTGTGGCGGTGCCTGAGAAACGGGCCGAGAGCCCTGAAACTCTATCTCCCGAGCAGCACGGGAGTTTGAAACAGAGCCGTGGTGGCGGCCGAGAAACAGAGGCGGAGCCCCGGAAAGGCGTTCGAGAACATATCACGCACTCTGAGCCCGAACGCCGGCACCGGGGCCGCCGTTCCGCGAGGAGCCTGACCAACTCCTTACGAAAAAAAATGTTATCCAAGGGAGCTCCAAAAGTTAGGGGGCACAGAAGGCGAAATCGCCGGAAACCGGCGCCGCACGGGACTTGAGCTGGGACCTGTGGCGGTGCCTGAGAAACGGGCCGAGAGCCCCGAAACTCTATCTCTCGAGCAGCACGGGAGTTTGAAACAGAGCCGTTATGGCGGCCGAGAAACAGAGGCGGAGCCCCGGAACGGCGTTCGAGAAAATATCACGCACGCTGAGCCTGAACGCCGGCGCCGGGGACGCCCTTCCGCGAGGAGCCTGACCAACTCCTTACGAAAAAAAATGTTATCCAAGGGAGCTCCAAAAGTTAGGGGGCACAGAAGGCGAAATCGCCGAAACCCGGCGCCGCACGGGACTTGAGCTGGGACCTGTGGCGGTGCCTGAGAAACGGGCCGAGAGCCCCGAAACTCTATCTCCCGAGCAGCACGGGAGTTTGAAACAGAGCCGTTATGGCGGCCGAGAAACCGAGGCGGAGCCCCGGAAAGGCGTTCGTGACCATATCACGCACTTCTGAGCCTCGAACGCCGGCACCGGGGCCGCCCTTCCGCGAGGAGCCTGACCAACTCCTTACAAAAAAACCCATATCCATGAGAGCTCCAAAAGTTAGGGGGCACAGAAGGCGAAATCGCCGAAATCCGGCGCCGCACGGGACTTGAGCTGGGACCTGTGGCGGTGCCTGAGAAACGGGCCGAGAGCCCCGAAACTCTATCTCTCGAGCATGACGGGAGTTTAAAACAGAGCCGTTATGGCGGCCGAGAAACGGAGGCGGAGCCCCGGAAAGGCGTTCGAGAACATATCACGCACTCTGAGCCCGAACGCCGGTGCCGGGGCCGCCCTTCCGCGAGGAGCCTGAGCCACTCCTTACGAAATAAAACCCACTCCAAGGGATCTCCTAAAGTTAGGGGGCACAGAAGGCGAAATCGCCGAAAACCGGCGCCGCACGGGACTTGAGCTGGGACCTGTGGTGGTGCCTGAGAAACGGGCCGAGGGCCCCGAAACTCCAACTCTCGAGTTGCACGGGAGTTTGAAACAGAGCCGTGGTGGCGGCCGAGAAACCAAGGCGGAGCCCCGGAACGGCGTTCGAGAAAATATCACGCACTCTGAGCCCGAACGCCGGCGCCGAGGCCGCCCTTCCGCGAGGAGCCTGACCAACTCCTTACAAAAACCCATATCCATGAGAGCTCCAAAAGTTAGGGGGCACAGGAAGGCGAAATCGCCGAAAACCGGCGCCGCACGGGACTTGAGCTGAGACCTGTGGCGGTGCTCGAGAAACGGGCCGAGAGCCCCGAAACTCTATCTCCCGAGCAGCACGGGGAGTTTGAAACAGAGCCGTTATGGCGGCCGAGAAACGGAGGCGGAGCCCCGAAAGTTAGCGTTCGAGAACATATCACGCACTCTGGAGCCCGAACGCCGGCGCCGGGGCCGCCCTTCCGCGAGGAGCCTGACCAACTCCTTACGAAAAATGTTATCCATGGAGCTCCAAAAGTTAGGGGGCACAGAAGGCGAAATCGCCCAAAACCGGCGCCGCACGGGGCTTGAGCTGGGACCCGTGGCGGTGCCTGAGAAACGGGCCGAGAGCCCCGAAACTCTATCTCCCGAGCAGCACGGGAGTTTGAAACAGAGCCGTTATGGCGGCCGAGAAACAGAGGCGGAGCCCCGGAACGGCGTTCGAGAAAACATCACGCACGCTGAGCCCGAACGCCGGCGCCGGGGACGCCCTTCCGCGAGGAGCCTGACCAACTCCTTACGAAAAAAAATGTTATCCAAGGGAGCTCCAAAAGTTAGGGGGCACAGAAGGCGAAATCGCCGGAAACCGGCGCCGCACGGGACTTGAGCTGGGACCTGTGGCGGTGCCTGAGAAACGGGCCGAGAGCCCCGAAACTCTATCTCCCGAGCAGCACGGAAGTTTGAAACAGAGCCGTTATGGCGGCCGAGAAACAGAGGCGGAGCCCCGGAACGGCGTTCGAGAAAATATCACGCACGCTGAGCCCGAACGCCGGCGCCGGGGCCGCCCTTCCGCGAGGAGCCTGACCAACTCCTTACGAAAAAAAATGTTATCCAAGGCTCCAAAAAGGGGCACAGGCATGAACGCTGAAAAACCATCCCACGGACTGAGCTGAGGACCCGTGGCGGTGCCTGAGAAACGGCCGAGGGCCCCGGAAACCCAACCTCGAGTTGCACGGAGTTTGAAACAGAGCCGTTGTGGCGGCCGAGAAACAGAGGCGGAGCCCCGGAAAGGCGTTCGAGAAAATATCACGCACTCTGAGCCCGAACGCCGGCACCGGGGCCGCCGATCCGCGAGGAGCCTGACCAACTCCTTACGAAAAAAAATGTTATCCAAGGGAGCTCCAAAAGTTAGGGGCACAGAAGGCGAAATCGCCGAAAACCGGCGCCGCACGGGACTTGAGCTGGGACCTGTGGCGGTGCCTGAGAAACGGGCCGAGAGCCCCGAAACTCTATCTCACGAGCATGACGGGAGTTTGAAACAGAGCCGTTATGGCGGCCGAGAAACGGAGGCGGAGCCCCGGAAAGGCGTTCGAGAACATATCACGCACTCTGAGCCCGAACGCCGGCGCCGGGGCCGCCCTCCCGCGAGGAGCCTGAGCCACTCCTTACAAAAAAAAAACCCATATCCATGAGAGCTCCAAAAGTTAGGGCACAGAAGGCGAAATCGCCGAAAACCGCGCCGCACGGACTTGAGCTGAGACCTGTGGCGGTGCTCGAGAAACGGGCCGAGAGCCCCGAAACTCCCATCTCCCGAGCAGCACGGGAGTTTGAAACAGAGCCGTTATGGCGGCCGAGAACGGAGGCGGAGAGCCCCGGAAAGGCGTTCGATAATCATATCACGCACCTGAGCCTGAACGCCGGCGCTGGCCGCCCTTCCGCGAGTGAGCCTGACCAACTCCTTACGAAAAATGTTATCCATGGGAGCTCCAAAAGTTAGGGGCACAGAAGGCGAAATCGCCGAAAACCGGCGCCGCACGGGACTTGAGCTGGGACCTGTGGCGGTGCCTGAGAAACGGGCCGAGAGCCCTGAAACTCTATCTCTCGAGCATGACGGGAGTTTGAAACAGAGCCGTTATGGCGGCCGAGAAACGGAGGCGGAGCCCCGGAAAGGCGTTCGAGAACATATCACGCACTCTGAGCCCGAACGCCGGCGCCGGGGCCGCCATTCCGCGAGGAGCCTGACCAACTCCTTACAAAAAAGCCCATATCCATGAGAGCTCCAAAAGTTAGGGGGCACAGAAGGCGAAATCGCCGAAAACCGGCGCCGCACGGGACTTGAACTGAGACCTGTGGCGGTGCCTGAGAAACGGGCCGAGAGCCCCGAAACTCTATCTCCCGAGCAGCACGGGAGTTTGAAACAGAGCCGTGGTGGCGGCCGAGAAACAGAGGCGGAGCCCCGGAAAGGCGTTCGAGAACATATCACGCACCCTGAGCCCGAACGCCGGCGCCGGGGCCGCCCTTCCGCGAGGAGCCTGACCAACTCCTTACGAAAAAAAATGTTATCCATGGGAGCTCCAAAAGTTAGGGGGCACAGAAGGCGAAATCGCCGAAAACCGGCGCCGCACGGGACTTGAGCTGGGACCTGTGGCGGCGCCTGAGAAACGGGCCGAGAGCCCCGAAACTCTATCTCCCGAGCAGCACGGGAGTTTGAAACAGAGCCGTTATGGCGGCCGAGAAACAGAGGCGGAGCCCCGGAACGGCGTTCGAGAAAATATCACGCACGCTGAGCCTGAACGCCGGCGCCGGGGACGCCCTTCCGCGAGGAGCCTGACCAACTCCTTACGAAAAAAAATGTTATCCAAGGGAGCTCCAAAAGTTAGGGGGCACAGAAGGCGAAATCGCCGAAAACCGGCGCCGTACGGGACTTGAGCTGGGACCTGTGGCGGTGCCTGAGAAACGGGCCGAGAGCCCCGAAACTCTATCTCCCGAGCAGCACGGGAGTTTGAAACAGAGCCGTTATGGCGGCCGAGAAACCGAGGCGGCGCCCCGGAAAGGCGTTCGTGACCATATCACGCACTCTGAGCCCGAACGCCGGCGCCGGGGCCGCCCTCCTGCGAGGAGCCTGAGCAACTCCTTACAAAAAAACCCATATCCATGAGAGCTCCAAAAGTTAGGGGGCACAGAAGGCGAAATCGCTGAAAACCGGCGCCGCACGGGACTTGAGCTGGGACCTGTGGCGGTGCCTGAGAAACGGGCCGAGAGCCCCGAAACTCTATCTCCCGAGCAGCACGGGAGTTCGAAACAGAGCCGTTATGGCGGCCGAGAAACCGAGGCGGAGCCCCGGAAAGGCGTTCGTGACCATATCACGCACTCTGAGCCCGAACGCCGGCGCTGGGGCCGCCCTTCCGCGAGGAGCCTGAGCCACTCCTTACGAAATAAAACCCACTCCAAGGGATCTCCTAAAGTTAGGGGGCACAGAAAGCGAAAT
>BLKR01015279.1:0-86657 GCA_011170035.1 Teleogryllus occipitalis | reverse complement strand
TCCAAACCGCCTCCTAAGATATATGAGTTACAGTTACTGATTGGCCAGTAGAGAGAAGCGGTAAGAAAAATCGGATTGAAAAAGCTATAAACGTTTGGAGATACACCATCCTGATGGGACATTTTGCATTTATTGTTAAACACTATTGGCTTTATTTTCACGAGTGGAATGGTCAATGTAATTTTACTATGTGGATAACTAGTTAGATGTATAGTGGATACTAATGATGAAATTATACAACATAAAGAAGGGTTTCACATCTTTTCTCACGTAATTAAAATGAGTCCCATAAGGACATTGTATTATAGGCTAGTACGTAACTTGAATGGTATTAATGTTCACGTTGTAAGTTGTAATATTGCGAGATATAATCAGTAAAATCATAATTGCTTTTCTCCTTTAGTTTTAAGTGGTATTTCAGGATAAAAGGAATCCACACATGTGATGTTTTCAATTATTAATGTATCATGATCATAAATTGTACATGGGCTCCCTTAAGGCAAACATTTTTATATTCAATTTTGTAGACTTTTAATACAATGTTTTTGCAATTTTCGAAAATACGGCCGCTGCAAAGCGCACAGAAGACCCCCCTCTTCAAAATTAAAAATTAAAGTAAAACAAAATACGATCTGAAAAAAATATTACATCATGGCCGTGTGTACTACTCCAACCACAATGATTAGAAATAATCAGCCCATTCTCTGGTACTCCACCAAAACCATAAAATGTATGGAACTGCCCATTGATATCAAAATGAATTGGAAAAAACACACACACCAAAATCATACGAAATGAAAGCAGTCGTCAACACCTAGAAATTTTAATCATTGGAATCACTACCCTCATTCTACATTGCTATAATATTATATAAACAATAACCCTCATAATTGTACACGGTTGAGCAATATTGATAAATACATCACAAACAAATTTCAACAAAATACAAATATCCAAAAACACTCGTACGCAATTACTACAACCCACTTCAAATGAAATAATAATAAATTACATAAAAACTTAAAACTTCAACCCTTCATTCAACACTTTGTCCAGTCCCACACCTTTTTATCCATTATCATCACATCGAAAATCCTTTCTCATTCTTCCTTAGTAAAAAAAAATCAATGATCCTACTCATATTATAATTAAATATCCATATACACATATGTGAATATTTTATTTTAAAGAGACCTCTCTCATTAAAATCAACTAAATAAATAGAAAAAGGGAGTGTCTTCAGGCTAATCCTTGGCGTTACAGTCGCAGGAGATCCTGTACATTAGAAGAACGCGCAAAGTCAAACGGCGTCTTGTTCTTCCAAGGTCCGCCCCAGGGCTTGAGGTCCCTCCTGGCGCCGGCTGCAAGGAGCGCGCGCATCGCTGTCTCATTGTTGTAGATCGCCGCGCAGTGTAGAGGAGTCTCTCCATCCTCATCCCTCGCGTCGACGTCGGCGCCCGCGCGCAGCAGCAGCTCCACGCACCGCCTGCTGTGGTGGTTCCACGCAGCCCCGTGCAACGCTGTTTCTCCACTGTCGTTGACAGCATTCACATCGGCGCCTCGTTGCACAAGAAGCGACACCACGTCCGCGTGCGCATACCGGGCTGCGTTGTTTAAAGGAGTGTTACCACTTTCAGTTATGTAATTGACATCGGCACCGGAGGCTATGAGGCTTCTTATGTCACTTAGTCTTCCTTGTCGGGCCGCCTCATACAACTTCTCCCCCAGAGGGGAGGGAGAGGTTCGTGCCTCCTCCATCTTCATCTCCACCTCCCGCACGCGGAGCTCCACCCGCTGCCTGTCGCGTTCTTCCTCGTCGGCCGTTGCGCCCTGGTGGCCGGCGCCTGATGGAGTGGGGGTGGGGGTGGAGGAGGGGGGTGCCTCCCCGCCGCCCGCTGCTGCCCCTCCCATCCCCGGTGCTTTGCGGGCGCTGGCGGCGGTGGCAAGGGACACACGTGGAGATCGGGGCTCCTCCAGTCGGTTCAACACAGCCTCAACACGGGGCATGAACGTCTGCAAGGCTCTTTGCAGAGAGGCCTCGACCTCATTCACACGGCCCTCCAGAAGTTGCAACTCTCCCCCTCCAGACCCCTCCACGGCCGTCACTCTCTCCTGGGTCTCTTCAAGTCGCTGCTGCAGAGCTCGGATGGCGTCGTCCTTCTCCTGCAGCTTCCGCTCCATCTCGCGCAACGCCGTCGCCGCCCTCTCCTCCTGCAGGCGCAGGGCTTCCTGCATCTCCTCCATCTCTTGTTTATGCAAGCGAAGAACTTCCTGCATTCTGTGCTCTGCCTTCTGCTGCTGCAACTGCAAGGCTTCCCGCATCCTTCCCTCTACTTCCTGTATCCTTCGATGGAGTACTTCATCTGCCTTCCTCTCCCTTTCGTGTTCCTGCAGGCGAAGTTCTTCTTGTATCCCCTCCATCTCTTGTTTCTGCAGGCGCAAAACGTCATGTATGTTCTCCAGCTCCTTCTTCATACGCTGGAAGGCGTCGCCCAAAGCTCCTGCACCTTCAACTCCAGTCGCTCCCTCACGGCCTCTGCGCTTGCGTCTCGGCATCTTGACTTTTGATGAGTCTGAAAGCCAAAACGTGTATTTAATTCGGATTCAAAACTATTATTCATATCAGATTAGAGAAAAAACATGATGCTACTTTTTCATTGTTTTATTGATTAATCGTTTAATGATTTCGGGTCCGTCGGCTGCTAAGGTCAATATTCCCGTTAGCGTAGTTTATGTTTTGCGGCAGTGACCTTCCCCCGCTAGATGGCACTAATGTACGTCGGCTTGTGAAGATTTTTCCCAAAGCATCTACCAGCGTGTAACCGCCCCAGCGGGGATAAACTCTGCTCCAGAGAAGTGTGGGTCTGTACAGAAGTGTTACTACAGAAGGAGCAGCGTATAAGCGACTCTGACAGTTCTCTCGCAACGTGCAGTTGTGCGTCATGTGACCTGCTCTGAAGCAATCAGCGTGCTAGGATTTGTTTACTTTTTCGCAGTCACGGTTAAGCGTGGCCGCTCTTCTGACTCACACGCTGTCGCTTGAGAATCGCGCAGATTCCTGTCATCAGCAGTATCAATGCGAATGAAATATGCCTCTGCCGATACGCGCCAGCCCAGTTAGTTTGTGTCTTCCAAGGGCTTCAGTGCATTGGTTGGATGCTGTGAGTTTCGTGATGGCTGCGCCCTACACGTCGCCCAAACCTGGAGTTGTGTTAAAGAGCAAGGCTAGCGAATTTGTTTATCGTTTACGCGAATATTTCAAGGCAGAAAAGGCAAACGAGGGGACATCGGGGGGAGGATGTCGGTGTACGTCCATTGCCTGCGGAATAGAGGACGAAGCCATCCGTAGCTGACGCATCAAGTTTTCAACGCGGTTTGGAAGGCGATAAGTGTCGGCAGTGATGAAGTGTATGAACATGGTATCAAAACGTGTCATCGCCCGTCGGTAAGTGTTAATGTTTTGAGATTTCATTCATCTGACGTGTAGGTGGTGCAATGTGCGTAGTAATGTGTGGCAACAGCGCATCGAACTGTCAGAGTCGCTTAAACGCTGCCCCTACTGTGCATGAATTTTTTAAGTGAGTGTAAGTAGTGAGAAGAGGTCAAGGAAGAGACGGGAAAGATCGATCGCGGTTCAGGGCCCGTTTATCAGGATACTGCTACGGAATTCGCCTGGTGTTGATTGGAGAATCCATCGAAAACTACCGATGAGAGTAACCGCCCGCTAGAATTCTCATCCATACAGTATGGACTCGACCTAGCTGACAACCTAGTGACAATAATCATCCCACTGTCGGGACTCGAACCCTAGAACCTTCTGGTCAGAGGTACTACAATGACATGAGTAGATGCCCTGGAATACATTTGCCCGTACGATGCCATTTATGATGAGTGCTAAATACGAAAGAGAGAATATTATTTCGGAATAAAGTGAATCAACAACTTTACCAGTAAATTCGTAATAAGTATACAAAATAATTCAAAACCAATCACATGGTTTTACGTTCGATTGACCCCCATGAGAAACTTTGGTAGGAGTTTTGATATGATTAATCGTGTGTGTAGGGTCCAACCAACTGGTGTTACCAGCTATTTATTTTCTACCAGTCAACTGCAGGTAAAGTCAGCCCAAGTTAATTATCAACCTTGGAATTTACTTCGCTATGATTTTAATTTATTTCAGAATGTTCTACCATTACAGGGCACATGTCTCTATATTGAATTATAGGCCCCCCTCCTGGTGGCTAACTAGTCCTAATCCAGTCCTAGTCTTAGAGTCCCCGCAATGCAGTGTCTATGTGTACATATCCTAAGACCACAAGAAGAAAATGAAAATACGGGTTGAATCGTAGAGCCTTTCGTTACGTGTCTCTTAATAAATCATGTTAGGATTTATTGACCAAAGACACTCAGTAGCTGACCTACTTCTAAAATGGGTTCAGCAATTCTATTTATTTTAAACTAAACTATTACTTTTCACGCAATTATTTCGTGCATAATTACACTAAATTTAGTGACATTTTCAAAATATTACTCATTACCTTATTCTAGACCTGTTTCTCGAATTCTCTAATAGTGAAAACTACGCTGATAAAATAAGCGTGTCTCATTTTCGACAAAATTTCAGAATTTTCAAAAACTGCAAAAGAGCAAAATTTGTTCATCTTCCTACACTTACAATATCAAAGATAGGGATCTTATTATTTAATAAAATCTGGTCTTCAAAGAGAGGTCTTAAAATAATGTCATGTACAATTTTTGGTAAATGTTAGTACTTTTTGCGTAATTGTGGGTCAAATATAGTTAACTAGCATACTTGTGCGAGAACTCTCGCGTGTTAAACCTCACCCTCTTCCCTATTTTTCCATTTCAGTATTAAGCCTGTAATATATTTATATATCTATTTCTTCAAGACCCCCTTATCCTCCTTCACTTGTTCTATAAGTCTCCTTGTAATTCATAACACCACAATAAACCCTTGTCAATACGAACTATTCTTAATTAACTTTATCACTAAGCAGAGAAATACTCACGTATAATTTAATTATAACCCGTAGATACACCCGTAGATGATCAAGTAATTAGTTTAATTTCACATACAGTTGCAGATTCTACAGGCTCTGAACAGGTGGGGTAGAATCGAGAAGCATGGAACTAACAAAAATGTATAATGGAATGTTCAAGAAGATCTCTTCCTGTAGAATACAGTGTGATGAACGTTTCTTTAAGATGTTTGACCTCAAAATTTAAGTTTTGAAAGCGCTAAAGTGTATTTTTTAGGAGTTATTTAACGATATAAATTCAAAAATGCACCCGAGTGTTGCGGGTTGCACTTGACATGATTATTTAGATACGTTTTTAAAACAAAGTCTTCATATTTTTTAAGTCAAAGTGAAATTCGTCAGGTCTCCGTGAAATTCTCTTTCTTTAGATACCTCATTTATAACTGTTGATTGCTTGTGAATGCCGCAAAAGGATCAAATCTATACTACCAATATCATCAAAATACTATAGGAGGCGATTTTTGAACAAATGTTTTCTCAAAAAGGCTCCATTTTTTCTTTACGTTTTTTTCTGGAATGAAGAAAAGGACGGTAAAATTTCTCTTCCAGACAGGAGTTGGAGAGGCGGTGCAGTGACATCAGTTGATGCCACTTTTCCGGGTCGTCCCTTTACTATTGTTTTTGATGCCAAATATTTTGCAGCAGGTACAAATTTCCTTTTCCCGCAGTATATTTTGTCACTTAGTGCAACTCTATTTCGTGAATCACAACTGCAAACACTATTTATTCCTTACTTAAACGGTCGTGCTTTGTGTAATTTGCGCAATACAAGTTAACAAAGAAGTCTCGAATGATTGGGTATAGATTCCAACGGGACAAAAGTGTGTTTTTCCCTTTCAAAGAGCCGTTATGGAGAACAGAATACTGGGCCTAAGAGACCCACTAAGAGGAAAGCACGACTACCTACACAGAAGTTGAACGATATGGGCTGGAGACTTACTAGACCGTGCTTTGTCATATCGAAACAAAAACATAACGACAGAAGATATCAAAGTAGGACACACCAGTAATCTGAACGCGAAAATATTTTGAGCAGTAAGAAAAACAACGGGAGCTCTATGGCCAACGAAGTGCGATGAAGGGTTAAACAAATTCAGTTTTAAAAAATTAAGTCTTTAAATTAAGTCATCAGTTTTCTAAAACAACAACACGTTTTCGCGGAATTTATTCTTGAAGTTATTACAATTTACATATTTTTTAAGATTCTCAAAAATGGTTCTAAACAGTTGATTTAAATTTTACCTTGGAAAAGATAAAGAAAATGAATGAATGAAATTGAAAAAATCTTATTTTCCTTGAACTTTTAGAACTTTCGAGAATTGAACAAATCAAAGACAATGTGAGAAAGTATTTGCTATTGTAGCACCACTACTTTCGTTAAAAGGGCTGAAATTTAAGATTTTCTATCAAAAACTTGCCGTTTTTTCTGCTACGCCATTAAAATACTCTCCTTTCATTACAGAAGTAATACAGGCAGAGTAGAAAGTACAGATCCGGTTTTCATTGAACTCTCGGAATTTTCGTGAATTGAAAAGTAACAAATAATGCGAGAAAGTACGAGTATCTGCTATTGTTGCACTACTAGTTCATTATTATCTGAACAGTACACGCTAAAAAGCTCAAATTCAAACATTATAATGAAATTACATGGGTCAATTTTCTCTTTTACAGACGTTTTGAAGACCTTCCTGTAAATACTCGATAAAGGGACGGGTTTGAATACGGAGCTTCCCGGGATTGTTGCAACTCTAAAAGAAAGCGAGATGAATTATTCTATTTTCTTGCATTATCAAAAATAAAGAAATTATCTTCCAACCACTTACCTATAAACGAGATAGATCTACGTTTAGCACCAGAGTGATAGAACTAGGCGTCTGTGCAGGGTTATAATTTGCGGCGTTCTCACTTCAACCACTCTGACAACCAAAAGTACTCTTCGCGTCCCGTTCTCGCGAGAATGCAAAGCAGACTGCAGAAGGGACTCGGCGGACGGAAAAGCGCAACATAGAGGTGGGGAATAATCGATTCCCTGACGACTCGCGCCCGGTCACATGGTCGCACTTGCGTGGGAAGAAATCAATTGAAGCAAAGGGAACTAGTTCAAGTATTAGGTTGTAATACTTCCACTACTTTTTAATTTTATAATAAAACTACTTTCCTATACTTTCTAATACTTGCAACTCTTCAAGTCAGATGTATATATCACTCTCAATACACAGAAAATAGATAATTTATATATACAAGTGCGGAGCAACCCAACAGCACTATGTAATAACATAACAAGTATTCTGCATATTCAGGATTATCGGAATAGAAAGACTTTTTTACATTAAGACTACTGTGTGACGGATGGAAAAGCATACAAATACGTTTGCACTGTACTATTTGCGTATCCCCGCCTGTCCCTCCTCGCCTGGGTGAATATTTTCAGCATTACTTTAACATTACGTACTTCATCGTATTATTGCTAACTTTGGCAATCTTCGGAAATTGTGGTTAATGCAAATGAGATCGCCATGCTTTTAAGCTTCATTACTCAATTCTTCTATTATGCATCATTGTTTTGCTAATTTTTTTAGGACAGCTCGTTGACATTTAAACTTTCTGCTTTCCGTTTACTTGTTTCATATTTTGATTTAAAAAAGGGTAAGCTTCTGTTGTTAAGGTGCAAGATTTTTTTTTTGTAAAAAACATATTTTGTTGCAATATTTTTAAACACTACTACTTTATGACTGATAAATAATCGTTCAAAAGTATTCAAAATGTGCATGCAATCACTCCAGTGATATGAATTAGTATAACACATACCATTGAATACAACTTTCTTTTTATGTTATAGATAGTTTCCCAATAGATACCGGTAGCGGTAGCTCAGTGCATCAACTGATGTCACTGCAGCGCCTTTGACCGGGAGGTCCTATGTTCGAGTCCTAACGGCGCGGCGGCAGGATTTTCGACACTAGCTTTTCAGCTAGGTCGAATTCAGTCGCTGTCTGAGGAGAATTCTAGCGGCCGCCTGCTCTGATCGGTAGTTTTCCGTGGTTACTCCGATCGACACCAGGCAAATGCCGGAGCAGTACCCTACCAAACGGGCCACGGACCGCGCGCGATCTGTCCTTCCTCTTCCTTGTCTTATCCTCTCCCCTTACACACACACACACACACACACACACACACACACACTTATACTAACATGGTCTACACTATCACATATTCCGAGAGACCGGTCGGGGGCTTAGAGCTTGTCCCGACTGGGGCGGTGCCCCGCTGGTGGGAGAGTCCTGGTTATGGGGAAACCGTACTAGCCGACAGTAGGTCAGCGCCGGATCTCGCCATCCAGTGGGGGAAGATCACCGCCATCTCCCGAGAAACAAAACATGCACTACACTAACGGGACTAATGACCAAAGCAGTTGACGCGCCCGAAAACACGAAAAAATCAATAAAACCAAGTAGAAGACGATTTTTTCTAGATTAAGTCAAAAAATATGTTTTAGGAATAAGGAATGTTTTATCAGACAGATATACATCGTATGGGATAGACTTCAAAAAATCGTGTCACAATTAACATATCATGTACTGCATTGATCATTCAAACATTATTTTAGAAAGTAACTGGAAATTCGTTCCAGCCACTAAACTATTGCAAATATTCTTGGCTGGCGGTGAGGTGGTACAATACGAACGAAATTATGAGGCTATCGCGATCGTAAAACCAACATATATTCAATGCTGAAAGTATTCAGAGGCGGGGCGAGGCGGGGCGAGGCGGGGCGAGGCGGGGCGAGGCGGGGCGAGGCGGGGCGAGGCGGGGCGAGGCGGGGCGAGGCGGGGCGAGGCGGGGCGAGGCGGGGCGAGGCGGGGCGAGGCGGGGCGAGGCTAGACGAGACGAGGCGGTCATTTCTTGTAATCTCTACCTCTGTCTTTTATACTTACAAATATTAGAATCCGAAAATATGGATTAGTACAATTTGAAATTTTTTGAGGGGGAGCGAGAATAAACTAAGAAAATAATAGAAATATTATAACCTGCTACTTACACGATTCACACTACTCAGACGCTGCTGTAGAATCGATTTCTTTCCACGCCAGTGCGGCCATGTGACTGGGAGTGAAATGTCAGAGAATCGATTATCCCCGACCTCCCACTTTTGTGATAAGCGTTTTCCTCAACCAAATCCACTGTGCAGTCGGTTTTGCCTTCGCACAAGAACAGAACGCCAAGTCAGCATTTCCGTTGTCCGAGTTCTGCACAAGAGTACATCGCGTCAACTTGATAATATAGCCCTGCCCATACGCCTAGTTGTCTTATTACCTTGCTTCTAAACGCAAAACTTTCTCGTTTTGGGGTAAATTGTAACGAGAAAATTTCTTAATTTTATTTAATGAATAAAACTAATGTCATCTATTTTACATTCTCCAAGAGACAATGGATAGACCAACTGTCATAAAGCTGTCTCATCATATTTGAACCCGTTCCTTTATTGTGAGTTCATAGGAATGGTTTGATAACGTGCGTAAAAAAGAAAGATTATTTTAACAAAAGTGCTTACCCATCTAAGTCAATAATACCTTTATACTTTAGCTTTTCTAGTAAAAACTAGCTCTTTCTGGATCATTCTTCAGAATTGTTTTAATATGTGCTTGTACCAATAGTATATGTGCTGTTGTTTTGTGTGCTGTTTTTTTCTGTAACTGTTGTTTTTATACATGTTGGTGCATGAGCTTTGGGCGATGCCTTCCAGCGTATGAAGGAGGAGCTGGAGAACATTCAGGAGGTCTTGCGCCTGCAGAAACAAGAGATGGAGGAGATTCAGGAAGCGCTGCGCCAGCAGAAACAAGAGATGGAGGAGATTCAGGAAGCGCTGCGCCAGCAGAAACAAGAGATGGAGGAGATTCAGGAAGCGCTGCGCCAGCAGAAACAAGAGATGGAGATTCAGGAAGCGCTGCGCCAGCAGAAACAAGAGATGGAGGAGATTCAGGAAGCGCTGCGCCAGCAGAAACAAGAGATGGAGGAGATTCAGGAAGCGCTGCGCCAGCAGAAACAAGAGATGGAGGAGATTCAGGAAGCGCTGCGCCAGCAGAAACAAGAGATGGAGGAGATTCAGGAAGCGCTGCGCCTGCAGAAACAGAGATTGATGGAGATTCAGGAGGCGCTGCGCCAGCAGAAACAAGAGATGGAGGAGATTCAGGAAGCGCTGCGCCAGCAGAAACAAGAGATGGAGGAGATTCAGGAAGCGCTGCGCCAGCAGAAACAAGAGATGGAGGAGATTCAGGAATGGAGGAGATTCAGGAAGCGCTGCGCCAGCAGAAACAAGAGATGGAGGAGATTCAGGAAGCGCTGCGCCAGCAGAAACAAGAGATTCAGGAAGCGCTGCGCCAGCAGAAACAAGAGATGGAGATTCAGGAAGCGCTGCGCCAGCAGAAACAAGAGATGGAGGAGATTCAGGAAGCGCTGCGCCAGCAGAAACAAGAGATGGAGGAGATTCAGGAAGCGCTGCGCCTGCAGAAACAAGAGATGGAGGAGATTCAGGAAGCGCTGCGCCAGCAGAAACAAGAGATGGAGGAGATTCAGGAAGCGCTGCGCCTGCAGAAACAAGAGATGGAGGAGATTCAGGAAGCGCTGCGCCAGCAGAAACAAGAAGCGGACCGTGGGATGCAGGAAGCCCCGTGACTACAGGAGCAGAGGGCGGCGACGGCGTTGCGCGAGATGGAGCGGAAGCTGCAGGAGAAGGACGACGCCATCCGCGCTCTGCAGCAGTGACTTGAAGCGACCCTGAAGAGAGTGACGGCTTTGGAGGAGAGAACGACGGCTCCGGAGGGAACTGGAGGGGAAAGAAGCTTGCAGCGTCTGGAAGGCCGTATGAATGAGGTCGAGGCCTCTCTTCTAAGAGCCTTGCAGACGTTCATGCCCCGAGTTGAGGCTGTGTTGAACCGACTGGAGGAGCCCCAATCTCCACATGCGTCCCCTGCTACCGATGCCAGCGCCCGCGAAGCACCGGCGACGGGAGGGGCAGCAGCGGGCGGCGGGGAGGAGCCCCCCTCCTCCACCTCCACCCCCACTTCCTCAGGCGCCGGCCACCAGGGCGCAGCGGCCGACGAGGAAGGAGGCGCGAGGCAGCGGGTGGAGCTCCGGGCACGGGAGGTCATGTTGAGAGCGGAGGAGGCACGAACCTCTCCCTCCGCTCTGGGAGAGCAGTTGTGTGACGCGGCATACAAGGGAAGACTAGTCGAGGTACGACGTCTCGTAGCCAATATAAACGTCAACTACACTGATGTTTATGGTATTCCTTCATGCGGCCTGGTCGGTGCAGGAGGATGTGGTGTCGTTACTGCTGCAACGCGGCGCCGACGGAAACGCTGTCGGAGTAAGTCGATCTGGAGTCGACCTTCCTTCTCGCGGATTTCGTTGCGCATTTGTTTTCTTCATGCTGCTCTCTGATTGGTCTTCGGTAGAATTTCGACGTAAACTTAAACGTAGAAGCTTGGAGCTTGCGAGCTCTTAAGTTTACGTCTTACGTCTACGTTTACGTCAAGGCATTGTGAATGATCTCGCTTTATAACCCATTTCTAGGTTTTGCGGCTACGTTACGGTTACGTTTAAGTTTGCATTGTGAATGAGGCCTAAGTGGGTCGTGCGCTTTGCCGTGTCCTCCGTAAGCTATAGAACGATTTTCCTAAGGATGAGCCAAAGTGACAGTTCGCGAAAACAAATGAACATCGCAGCTATTTCAGAGAAGTATCCCTCCGTCGCGACAGCTGTTCAGCCACACCCCTTAGTAAAGTGCTAATGACTCCTGTGAAAACATCCCTAAGCAGAAATCTAAGAGTTTCGCTTAAATATATGCACGTAAGCGAGTTCGAGAAATATTTAAATTTAATTACGTATGTAGAAAATCTCTTAACATGCTCTCACAATCAGTAAAAGAAAACTGCCACGAATGTAAATAGAAAGCTCTCAATGAGAGCTCGCCACACAACAGCACAAAGGCCGGAACCACGTGTCATTGGTACGCATCTCGCATTCAAGTCTCGGTTTTAAAATAAACATACTATTTATCACGGAAAAAGTAAATTCAATGTAATGTTAATAGAAAAAAAGAAATTTTACAGAAGAGCACATAACACTGCACATCCTAATTTCAATTATTTACCGTGGCGCACTATATTTTCGTCGGATGAGGACATCACAAAAGGAAAAGTCGAAGCCATTTACAAGTTAGCCAACTGCAAACGAACGAATGTGGGAAGGGAGTCTAATGGGCTCAAGGGCACGACGACCACAGAACCTTCAGTTATGTTGCCAGCACTAGCTGTAACTTTGGCTCATCCTTAGGAAAATCGACCGGGAGCGGTAGCTCAGTGCATCAACTGATGTCACTGCAGCGCCTCTGACCGGGAGGTCCTAGGTTCGGGTCCTGACGGCGGCAGGATTTTTGACACTAGCTTGTCAGCTAGGTCGAATTCAGTCGCTGTCTGGAGAATTCTAGCGGCCGGCTGCTCTGATCGGTAGTTTTCCATGGTTTCTCCGATCAACACCAGGCGCATGCGGGAGCAGTACCCTACCAAACGGGCCACGGCCGCGCGCGGTCTGTCCTTCCTCTTACACACACACACACACTTACACTAACATGCACCACACTATCACATAATCCGGGAGACCGGTCGGGAGCTTAGAGCTTGTCCCGGCTGGGGCGGTGCGCCGCTGGTGGGAGAGTCCTTGTTAGGGGGAAACCCCATTATCCGACGGTAGGTCGGTGCCGGATCTCGCCATCAAGCGGGGGAAGATCACCGCCATCTCCCGAGAAAAACGGGACTAATGACCGAAGCAGTTGACGCGCCCGGAAACACGATAAAATCAATCAAAAAAACTTAGGAAAATGGCTCAATACAAGCTGCGACGATGACAAGCGGCCGCCTGCGATGACAAGCTTCAAGTGACAAGTTGCGATGCCGCGCGACAGAGCACGTGGTATCCTACGTAAGGCCGTGTCCTGCGTGAGCTTCAACGCGGTGGCGACAAACGATAGCTTGCGTGAGCTTCAAGCGACAAGTTGCGATGCCGCGCGACAGAGCACGTGGTGTCCTACGTAAGGCCGTGTCCTGCGTGAGCTTCAACCGGCGACGATGACAAGCGGCCGCCTGCGTGAGCTTCAAGTGACAAGTTGCGATGCCGCGCGACAGAGCGCGTGGTGTCCTACGTAAGGCCGTGTCCTGCGTGAGCTTCAACCGGCGGTGGCGACAAACGATAGCTTGCGTCAGCTTCAAGCGACAAGTTGCGATGCCGCGCGACAGAGCACGTGGTGTCCTACGTAAGGCCGTGTCCTGCGTGAGCTTCAACCGGCGGTGGCGACAAACGATAGCTTGCGTGAGCTTCAAGCGACAAGTTGCGATGCCGCGCGACAGAGCACGTGGTGTCCTACGTAAGGCCGTGTCCTGCGTGAGCTTCAACCGGCGGTGGCGACAAACGATAGCTTGCGTGAGCTTCAAGCGACAAGTTGCAATGCCGCGCGACAGAGCACGTGGTGTCCTACGTAAGGCCGTGTCCTGCGTGAGCTTCAACCGGCGGTGGCGACAAACGATAGCTTGCGTGAGCTTCAAGCGACAAGTTGCGATGCCGCGCGACAGAGCACGTGGTGTCCTACGTAAGGCCGTGTCCTGCGTGAGCTTCAACCGGCGGTGGCGACAAACGATAGCTTGCGTGAGCTTCAAGCGACAAGTTGCGATGCCGCGCGACAGAGCACGTGGTGTCCTACGTAAGGCCGTGTCCTGCGTGAGCTTCAACCGGCGGTGGCGACAAACGATAGCTTGCGTCAGCTTCAAGCGACAAGTTGCGATGCCGCGCGACAGAGCACGTGGTGTCCTACGTAAGGCCGTGTCCTGCGTGAGCTTCAACCGGCGGTGGCGACAAACGATAGCTTGCGTGAGCTTCAAGCGACAAGTTGCGATGCCGCGCGACAGAGCACGTGGTGTCCTACGTAAGGCCGTGTCCTGCGTGAGCTTCAACCGGCGGTGGCGACAAACGATAGCTTGCGTGAGCTTCAAGCGACAAGTTGCGATGCCGCGCGACAGAGCACGTGGTGTCCTACGTAAGGCCGTGTCCTGCGTGAGCTTCAACCGGCGGTGGCGACAAACGATAGCTTGCGTGAGCTTCAAGCGACAAGTTGCGATGCCGCGCGACAGAGCACGTGGTGTCCTACGTAAGGCCGTGTCCTGCGTGAGCTTCAACCGGCGGTGGCGACAAACGATAGCTTGCGTGAGCTTCAAGCGACAAGTTGCGATGCCGCGCGACAGAGCACGTGGTGTCCTACGTAAGGCCGTGTCCTGCGTGAGCTTCAACCGGCGGTGGCGACAAACGATAGCTTGCGTGAGCTTCAAGCGACAAGTTGCAATGCCGCGCGACAGAGCACGTGGTGTCCTACGTAAGGCCGTGTCCTGCGTGAGCTTCAACCGGCGGTGGCGACAAACGATAGCTTGCGTGAGCTTCAAGCGACAAGTTGCGATGCCGCGCGACAGAGCACGTGGTGTCCTACGTAAGGCCGTGTCCTGCGTGAGCTTCAACCGGCGGTGGCGACAAACGATAGCTTGCGTGAGCTTCAAGCGACAAGTTGCGATGCCGCGCGACAGAGCACGTGGTGTCCTACGTAAGGCCGTGTCCTGCGTGAGCTTCAACCGGCGGTGGCGACAAACGATAGCTTGCGTGAGCTTCAAGCGACAAGTTGCGATGCCGCGCGACAGAGCACGTGGTGTCCTACGTAAGGCCGTGTCCTGCGTGAGCTTCAACCGGCGGTGGCGACAAACGATAGCTTGCGTGAGCTTCAAGCGACAAGTTGCGATGCCGCGCGACAGAGCACGTGGTGTCCTACGTAAGGCCATGTCCTGCGTGAGCTTCAACCGGCGGTGGCGACAAACGAAAGCTTGCGTGAGCTTCAAGCGACAAGTTGCGATGCCGCGCGACAGAGCACGTGGTGTCCTACGTAAGGCCGTGTCCTGCGTGAGCTTCAACCGGCGGTGGCGACAAACGATAGCTTGCGTCAGCTTCAAGCGACAAGTTGCGATGCCGCGCGACAGAGCACGTGGTGTCCTACGTAAGGCCGTGTCCTGCGTGAGCTTCAACCGGCGGTGGCGACAAACGATAGCTTGCGTGAGCTTCAAGCGACAAGTTGCGATGCCGCGCGACAGAGCACGTGGTGTCCTACGTAAGGCCGTGTCCTGCGTGAGCTTCAACCGGCGGTGGCGACAAACGATAGCTTACGTGAGCTTCAAGCGACAAGTTGCGATGCGGCAGAGCAACGTAAGAGCAATGCGGCTTGCGCGAGCTTCAAGCGACGCACGTGGTGTCCTACGTAAGGCCGTGTCCTGCGTGAGCTTCAACCGGCGGTGGCGACAAACGATAGCTTGCGTGAGCTTCAAGCGACAAGTTGCAATGCCGCGCGACAGAGCACGTGGTGTCCTACGTAAGGCCGTGTCCTGCCTTAGCTTCAACCGGCGGTGGCGACAAACGATAGCTTGCGTGAGCTTCAAGACAAGTTGCGATGCCGCGCGACAGAGCACGTGGTGTCCTACGTAAGGCCGTGTCCTGCGTGAGCTTCAACCGGCGGCGGCAAACGATAGCTTGCGTCAGCTTCAAGCGACAAGTTGCGATGCCGCGCGACAGAGTGCGTGGTGTCCTACGTAAGGCCGTGTCCTGCGTGAGCTTCAACCGGCGGTGGCGACAAACGAAAGCTTGCGTGAGCTTCAAGCGACAAGTTGCGATGCCGCGCGACAGAGCACGTGGTGTCCTATGTAAGGCCGTGTCCTGCGTGAGCTTCAACCGGCGGTGGCGACAAACGATCGCTTGCGTGAGCTTCAAGCGACAAGTTGCGATGCCGCGCGACAGAGCACGTGGTGTCCTACGTAAGGCCGTGTCCTGCGTGAGCTTCAACCGGCGGTGGCGACAAACGATAGCTTGCGTGAGCTTCAAGCGACAAGTTGCGATGCCGCGCGACAGAGCACGTGGTGTCCTACGTAAGGCCGTGTCCTGCGTGAGCTTCAACCGGCGGTGGCGACAAACGATAGCTTGCGTGAGCTTCAAGCGACAAGTTGCGATGCCGCGCGACAGAGCACGTGGTGTCCTACGTAAGGCCGTGTCCTGCGTGAGCTTCAACCGGCGGTGGCGACAAACGATAGCTTGCGTGAGCTTCAAGCGACAAGTTGCGATGCCGCGCGACAGAGCGCGTTGTGTCCTACGTGAGCGACAGGAGGCTGCGACAGCCACAGTCGCAATGTTTCAAAGGAAACATTCTACATTTTTCATGTTCAACAAACTCTCCACAGATATTCACTCTGCCAGTCAGTAATAGGTTGAATTCATCCTCAACAGAAGCCCGTGAAATAAGATCGGCTATCTGCAAATATTAAAACAGCCCTGCCGGTTTGATTACAATAGAAACCTAACCTCATTTAGTGATGTATGTACCATGCAATATAATTAGCATCAGACAAATTCAATAAAAATAATATAAATTAACATAATTTAATAAATAAGAACAAATTTATTTGTTATTTTCAGTGAATTTGCCACTTCCTTTCACAATTAGCCTCTCACAATTCTACTGTGGTAGTTATTCAATCACTTGTACCATAATTCCCTTGTATTTTAACATCTTGAGTTAAACATTCCGTTATATCGCTATTCGACATCTTTGAAATGGGAAATTGAAGACCAAATCAACGAAACTATACGCGCGACACAACGAGAAGCGGTGACAAGTAGCGACAAGATTCAAACACGCTGAAGCTGAAAAGCTAGTGTTGAAAATCCTGCCGCCGTCAGGACTCGAACCTAGGACTTCCCGGTCAGAGGCGCTGCAGTGACATTAGTTGATGCACTGAGCTACCGCTCCCGATTTGAAGTTATATATTTATCATCAGTACTTGAAGATAATCTTGCGTTGCCACACAAGCTGAGACATAGCAATTTGAGAAGTTATCCTGAGAATTTCATTGTTACGCGGCGACATGAATAGGATACAGAAAAGATGTGTCGTGACCGGCCGCACGTAATCAAAAGTGCCGCCACGGAATGACGTCAGCAGGGCGTTACCGCCCCTGGCGTCAGTGGGCAACATCCAGCGCGGGCCAGCCGTGTCCGGCTGAGCGCGGCCGTCACGCCTGAGCGGGCGGGGTGAAACTCGACCCCGCCCCTACTACGCAGCCAGTCAACGGGCCCGGGGCCGCTATAAAAGGGCCTCGGCGCAACGCTGAGGCAGATAGCGAGCGACTGTGGTAGTGTGACGATATGGTGATTTAGTGGTGTTATTGTGTGGAGAGAGAGAGAGACGACGAAAACTGTGTTACGACTCCGGACTTCCCTTCTGCTATTTGGTGACTCGGCATTTCTTGGTATATCTCCTGGTTTACGACGACACGGCTAAGTTCTCTCTGCAAGTTCTCCTGTTATTCGGCACTACGGCTTTGTACCTGGTTTTGTCAATAAATTTGTTTTATGAACCCTGGTGTGTTTAATTGGGATACTTCAAGATGCTTAATTTAATAAACGATAATGTTACGATGTCACTACGTTCAATAAAATGGTATATTCAAATTTATTAAAGTCGAGAAGAATACACTACAAGGAATGCATTTTTTTAATAAGTTGTATATTTTTAATGACACTGTAGGTTCGTACTATATATGCATTCATAAGGAGATATATTGGATGTCTTTCAGTTCTAGATGTTTAATTTATACATGAAATGATCCTTGCTTGTTTACATAATGTGCTGCAAACAATAAAACATTTGAGATGTAGAGATTTATTTACGTTTGTTTCTTTTGTAGTAGCAAGAACAACCTTCTGTTCTTGTCTAGCGAAATAATTAGGTGATAACCACCGAAGGTGTTTCCTACGAAATGGTTTGGACTTTTTCAAGTAACAGCAGAAATTCCAATGTTATAATACTACGTAACCCTTTCCAATAATACGAGAAAGTATACGCCGTCGTAACACCTCTAGTTATAGAACAGATTTTGCTTAATACAAAAATCTATATCTTTATTCTTGCAATTTTAAAATCTTAACTTTTTACAATTTGCGAAAATAGTGTTCTCCAGAAATGAAACTAGCACTACATTTTTACCGTTCTTTTTATACATTTCTTCTTCTTTTATAGCCATACACTTACTGGTGCGTAATCTAGTCTCTAGAAGCCTCTAGCACCTTCTAGTGAGACTTGCCCTGGGTAAGTATACCTAGGATAGTTTGCCATTGCTTTCCCTAATGCGCCAACATTTGAATACCAGATAGCGCAAGATACAATAATATCGCAATCTTATCCTGTAATTCAAATCGAAACGCTGATTTGTGCTAAATCGCTAGATGATTTAATTTTGCCTCGGTCGGCCAAGTGCCTTTCTTGTGATCTGTTGTACATGCCGACAAGCGCCCACATGCATGCCGTCGATTTTTGATACCTCAAAAATCACCCCAACTTTCACCGGATCGCAACTCCCCACCCCAACTCGCAATCTTGGGAACAATAGCCCGGCATGATAACCACTATAACATCATAGCCTGTTTTTGATACCGACGAGAAGAAAATTTAAAGAAATAATTTCGAGCAGTTTTAAGAAAATAATTGTGTAAAATATAAAAAAATATTTAAAAATTGCCTATATTTCAGGCAATATTTCACGAAAATTACTCACATTATCGAAAAATTGTACATGACTTTATTTTAGGATCTGTCTTTGAACAACAGATTTTATTATTAAAAATATCTCAATCTTCACTGTCGTAGTTATAGAAAGACGGCAACAAAATTTGAACCTTTGCAATTTTCGAAAAGTCGGGAATTTTAACGAAAATGAAACTTGTGACATTCTTTTAAAGGACCTTTACACTATCAAAAGGCAAAGTTTAATAAAAAAAATTGGAGCCATTTCTGAAAAAATTGAAAATGTAGTTGATGTTTCATGTAAAGTACCTCCAAAACTCAAAATATCCTTTTCAAACTAGATAGCCATGAGTTCTTTAAGATTTATCGAGGAATTTCAATTTTGGAGAAAATCGGCTGAACGGTTTAGGCGCAAGCGTTGTCCTGATAAAAGTGAATAAATGCAGTTAATACCGAAAAAAAACCTCTAGTACATGGGGAAGCCAAAATCCCTGTTTTGTGGGTCTTCGATACTGAAAAATCAATTGATGGCAAAACGTTCGTCCGTACGTCCATCCGTTCCTCTGTCCGTCCGTCTGTGAACACCACTAGCCCCTAAATCATGCTTAGAATGTATCCCAAATTGAGGAAGCCCCTGTCTATCTGGCACGAGTGGAAGCTTTCAGATTTTGAAAAACATTCTTTAAAATTATGGGGTATTTTGCATGACGCCTTTCGGACACTTTCAGACTTTTCTAAAATACGGCCTCAATTTTTAACTGTAAATTTCTTGTAAGAATAGAATAAAATACACTTATAAACATGGCATAGGTCCGATTTTCACGGTTAACTCTAAATTTCCGAAAGTTGCCAAAATTTGGATTTTTTTCGGCGCATTCCTACAACTATAAAATTGATGATAAAGATTTTTCCTTCAAGTAATTTTTTCTCCATAGTTAGTTTTTTCATTAAGGCCATCTATATTGTTTTGAAAATTTAAGTAATTTCCGCCCAATATTGTATGCAATGTGTTCAATATTAAAAAATAACAAAAACAAGATTTTCTCGAAAACTGCTCTAAATTCTTTCTTTAAACTTTTGTTAGGAACTAAGCGGACTCTACAAGCTGACATAAACGTCACATTTCTCTTTTCTTTTGTTTTTCAAAAATTATAAAAATGTAATATTTTTTACTTTATTTTTTTATTTTATTTTATTTTATTTTACGTCAAAAAACAGTTAAAAACTGCGTATGACGTGCTATGGGGAAAAATGAATTGTGTGCACATTTTCAAAATTCTGTGATCCCTACACTAAGTCATATACTACTTAAATTTTGAATTTTGAAAGGGAGAAAAAAAAACAAAAAAACTCCCATGTAATAAAATCGATTTTCAAGGATAAATAAGCAATAAATTTTGAATTTTGAGAGGGAGAAAAAAAAAACAAAAAAACTCCCATGTAATAAAATCTATTTTCAAGGATAAATAAGCAATAAATTTTGGCTCTTATTACTTCCTGCCGCGACAACATGGAAACGATAATTTGAATAATTGTATTTCCCGCTGAATTCTAGAAGACGTGCACAGAAAATGAAGTTACATTTATGTCCAGAAGCAAAACAAGGGGCCATCTCAGCATTTGCTCAATGGATCAGGGAAACGGGACGAAAAAATTTTAAACGAATTTGTGTACATAAGCTAATTATTTCTAGATCGTCGATAAATAAGTGAAACCCAAAAGTCTTTTTTTTTTATAATTTTGAATAATTTTCAACGCGACATACCTTTTAAGAAACGAAAAATAATATTGATTCAGTGGTGAGTTGTAGTTGACATTTACATAATTGAAATGTTGTTGACAATGACAACGCCTTCAATCATTTCAACGAAAAATAATGTTCATTGATGGATTTTTCGAGAACATTTTCACTGTTATTCGTCTCTGTTTGAAACAAGGCAATAATACACAATTTAGTGCATCTAATTCCAGGACTAATGCGATTTTAGTAATTATAAAACAACAATAGAGTTTATCTCCCCTTAGCAAAAGATACTGAGAAGACAAATTAAACTCAATGAATTTTAACTTGATTTATCTAAAAATATAGGTTTTGGAGTTGCAAGTTTTACTTGCAGACCAATAATATAGTATTTGCATTAAGTTTCTTTTCTTCTTATTTTTCTCCAAAAGTTTCACAATCCCCTCCCCCATAATCCCCCATAATGAAAATGAACGATGTACCATTGATGTTAAGGCAACAAAATTTTTAGGTCTCGCAAATTCAGTCAAACCTCAAAAGGAACGTCCATTTAAATGAGTTGAACACAAAATTAAGCTCATTATGCTCCGCGTTCAGAATTCTTTCAAATTCAATCAGCCGTCATAATGCTCGTTGTGTATATTTCGCGAATGTACATTCCCGCCTGAGATGTGGCATAATATTATGGGGATATACATCTTATAGCTCCCAGACTTTTATATTACAAAAAAGAATTATCCGAATCCCACCCACGTAATTCTTGTAGGCCTCTATTAATCTAGAAATTTTACCGTTACCTTGCCTCTTGATGTACGAATCAGTAGTTTTTGTGAAAAATGACATGCTTAAGGTCGGGAATATATTTTCAGAAAACGTCGATATCTATAACTATAACACTCGACATAGTAATCGCTAGGGAACAGATTTTCATGTAATTACATGTTTTTACAGGAACTAGATACCTGGATTCAATAATATTTTTTGGAGTTTACAAGATATTTTGAATGAATTAGAACTATTTTTATTTTACATATTTATACATATTTTGGTACAATTACATATTTTTACTGTGAAATATCAGACTGTCACCCAATATTTTGATGGGAATTGGGGACAAAAATTTATTAAATTCATCGTAAAAAGTGTAAATGTTGAGGCCATAGGCATGCAAGCAGGGCGTTCCTTAGCGACCAGGGAAGCGGAAGTAAATAAACATAGCGCGGCAAGTAACGGACAGAAGATTGTGATATAAGGGCATGTAGGATTGGTGGTAAACTGGTAATGGGGTGTGACGTAGAAGGAAACTCGAGATTGTTTTGTAAAACAAGAGACAAGAATGTATGAAAGTTATCGAGGGTTGAACTTTTTGTAATATTGGAGAGATGAGTTTTAGACCGTGTACTGTACACATCGTATTGCAGAGGTTATTGTAAATGATAGATGCGGAACTTGGTGGAATTTTGCGGGAAATAATTGAGCAGTGAGGACTTATAAATATATTGTGAGCGTAATTTGGGGGGGGGGGGCTTTTGAATAATTCTGGCACCGGGAGTGCGCAAATTGGACTTGAAGAAAAATACAGACGTGAGAGCAGGGAAGAGAGGCTTGAGACATATCTTATAGTTTAGGGGATGAACTTTATATTTTATCGCGTTAAAAGTAGGAGGAATTAATTAGAAGAAATAGACTTTCGTGTATAGTGGACTAAGTAAAACGTGACAGTCTTGGAGTTAGTGCCCATCCGTGGCAAAGAATAGGGAAGTAAGTGAAACAATTAATAAATTGAGAAGAACATTGACCCGGCAGCGGATTGAGAACAAGATACAAGAGAGAAGATTGGTCGGAGCAGTGGATTCTTCCTGGCCTCATCGTCCAAAAGCGCATGGTTATCTAAAATAGTAAGAATAATAGCACTATAGACGATTTTTACGATCGGTCATGAACAAGGTGGCATTGTATGTTAAAAAGGATTAATCGATGAATAAACTTATAACGTTCTCATTCTGAAAAAGAAAAGCTGATTATCATTTCTTTAGCATCTTGTGCAATCCACAGTTTAATAATTTCTTTCCAGAAACAAATTTCAGATTATTCGCTTCTTCCGTATGGAGAGCGGATCGAATGATCGTTTGCTAGGAAGAAAGTAAGTACCGACGACGATTATTTTCGTAAGAACTCAACCGGCAGCAGAGCTAGTAGGATAATTATTTCCCTTTAGATGTGTTTGCGGGAAATTTAAAATCGGAACCCTTTCCTGGCGCCCAAAAATATAAATTCGGAAACTGGTTGCAAAAATAATTTGACAGAAACGGAGAAGGTTTCATTACATATTTTACGTATTAGTATAGATTTCGTTACATTTCAATTCATTTATACGTCAAAACGGAACATTTCAGATGCGCGTTTGCAATATATGTTAAGTTCGGTATGGTACAGTTTTCGTACAGATTGGACGTACAGAAAACGTGCAGTCCAGACTGCACGGTTTCTATTATGAACATGTTCATAATTTTTCATGAAGAAAGCCTACAGTTTGACTTACGCGCCCCTAGCGGCAGAATGATTCACTAACGGTGATCGGCCATTGCAATTCTGTGGTTAGGTGTGTCAAAGTGCGATTGTGTGAAGTGATATATTGTGATAAACTTCCTCTTTCCCAATTCTAGACTACCTATTTTTATTCTCTATGCTCGTCATAGTTAATTAATACCAAATAAAGATCATAACAGGAACGCACACACAGAAATACCACCACTGACAGTACTAGGAAGGCGCGATTCAGTTGTTTCTCTTTAGACCCCCTAGCGGCGGCCTGTTGCGATTCGTGCAGAAAACGTGTAGACCATGGTGGTTATTTCCACCATGGTGTAGACGGTGTATGCGCGACTTTTAGCTTTTGTTCGTTAGTTTGGGATCTTGAAGTTTCTGTATAGAAACTATGAGAATCTGCACGAAAACTATACCGTGTATACTGGGCTTTACATCTTTCTTACAAATCAAATGAAATGCTGTTGCCTTTCTGTGACCACCATATATTCACGATGAATTGCCAAACGTACCCGTCCCTCCACTTACTGTGTACTCGGAGTCAAACATAAGCGGATTTTTGTGAACAAAAGTAATTTCAACCGTGTTTCATCGTTTAAAACTATGCTCTTATAATACTATGCTCATATTATACTATGTACGTTGTAATATACTATGAGCGTATTTTACATTTCGAATAAAATTCTTATGTGGTGAAGTCTAGCGTACAATTACGTCTGTAGAGGCAGAACCTATTTTCAGCCATTCTCAATCCTTGTCAAGAACTGATCGGCGATCTGCTATGCTCAGAATACGCTTATAAGAGAACAATTATAAACACAATAATGAATTTTTATTTTACATATTTTCCATTTTTTCTTCCATGTTTTGGAAAAAATAAGTACAAATATAAGCACATATTTTGCATTTTTTTATTACATTACATTCCGTTCCCTAGTAATCATATTCATCAGGTGACAGTATCAACAGCTCATTACAAAAAATTCACATACAATACATGTACACTCTTTAACACTCTTTGCCAATTAAACGATTAAATTCGATAGAAAAAAAAATACCAAGTAAAATCGTTTCTGCTGCATAACTGTTTCCATACAATTAGAGACTATACTGAGCATCAAAAGGTTATTAATCATAACAGTGATATTTAATGTATTATTTACCATTTGGACTGTATAATTCTAAACAACCTGTAACAAGTATTGTATTGCAGCCTCCGGGTCAATGACTCCTTTCTCGATCAGGGTTTTCGTCCAATTTCCCTGATCCTTTGAGCAAATGCTGAGATGGCCCCTTGTTTTGCTTCTGGACATAAATGTAACTTCATTATCTGTGCACTTCTTCTAGAATTCAGTGGGAAATATAGTTATTCAAATTATCGTTCACCATGTTGTTGCAGGAAGTATTATTCCTTGTCGAAAGACATGATGAGGGATAAGAGCCCAAATTAATTGCTGATTTACCCTTGAAAATATATTTTATTACATTGGAGCGAATATTTTTGTTAACAATCCTTGCAAGAAACGCTCATTTTCTTTCTGTATTTAAAATTCAAGTAGTGTATGGCTTAGGGTACGGATCACAGAATTTTTGAAAACATGCACATAATTCATTTTTCCCCATAGCTTGTTCCTCACAGTTTTAAACTGTTTTTGACGTAAAATAAAATAATACAATAAAAAATTGAAAACATCTTGGACCGTATTGACAGCAATCTCCATGTTAAGCATATTATACTTAGGTACTAAAAAGATAGTCATGGATATTACATGATCTAAAAAGGATTAAAACTTGTTTTTCTAAGGCTTGATTATCTGAACATTTAGGTTAAAGAGAATACTTGTCAGATAGTAATATTTTTTTGTATACCAGCATTATAAACGAGGTTTTCTGTTGCAAGAAATCGTTCATAAAAGGGCCTTTTACAGCACAAATGATGACGTATTAGGTTTTACGGCACGAATGATTGCGTCATCACACATTCAGCCAATCGCGAAGAGAGAATCTTGGGGTGGTAGCGGTACATGGAACAGCCGACCACTGTTTTCTCGAACAGATGTCAAGCACCCGAGACGTCAGAAGAAAGTTGTTTCGCGAAATTAAGTTTGATTCTCTTGTAAATTTATAATGCTGTTATACAAAAAAATAGCGTATGCAACTCGTTTATAATGTTGCTTTATTGCATTCGTACAAATTTGAAAACTCGCTCCTAACGTCGCTCGTTTTCAAAACATGTACTCATGCAATAAAGCTTAACATTATAAACTAATTGCATAAACTACTATTATTCTCAAAAAACATGTATTATGTCTATTTTTTATTTTATTTTCAATTTAACAGAAATTACAGGTGTGTAGTATTACAATTTAACAGAATTTATTACACAAATTACAAGCAAATAATGACATTCAATAACTCAAACTACAATCAAGTACAGTTAATTTTATTACATCTACCCCTTGATATTATATTATTCATTTTTAAATAACACACATCTTTGTGTACCCGCTTGGCTGAACATTTTCATTATATATCTTAGATTCTTTATGTAATCTTACATCGAAGTACTTGCTAACTACTAGTTTCATGAGTGCAAACACATGGCATTCACAAGGTATCTCATGATATGTCAACTCCTTCATGGTATCGAATCGTGCATTTATACCTTATGCGCGTTGTCTTCACGGTGGAATATGGCACGGCTTTTCATGTCTTTCTCGGTCGTGTTGCTAGATGTCGCTTGGTCTGCAGCACTCCTTGAAACGGTCGCGTTAATGCGATATCTGGCGGCACGATCGAAAAAGGCTCAAAAAGCCGCGCCCTATTCCATGGTGAAGACAAGTTCCTCACGCGCCACGTTACGAAAACCCAAATATAAACACCGATTCTCCTTATTCTCTGGTGCTCACTGTGATCAGTTTATCAGCTGCTCACAGGATCACTCAGGACATAGTACCCTGGGAGGAATTGAGTGCAGTAATCTGTGGGATTTGAGTTTTTTAACTTGTATTATCCATCTGTTCTACATGATTTACCCCTCAGAACGTGAAGCGTGCAAAAGGTAGCGCCAGTCAGTGTTGTTTTGCCAATAGGCAAAACACATTTAATTAGTATATATTGTACATCGTCACAACAGAAAACGCTAATCTTTGTTACTAATGTTTTATGATAAAAAATACGCATGAACGTATGTGACAGGTAAACATTTAAATATTACCGTCTTTAATGAGGTTTTGAAAACACGATAATTTCACAAATATGTCACCAGAAAGTAATGTCCTGGAAGTGTAGGCTCTTAGTGAATATGTTTGTATTGGCAAAGTTTGTATTGAGATGATTTATTTAACGCCGGAAACATACTGTGTGTGACACACTATGAGGGAAAAGTACAGACTGGGCATATTCAAGTTTAAATGCCCTGAGAATTTTATTGCATTGATCAGTTTTATTTTCTAAGTGGTTTGAAACATTCAAAATTAAGTGTAAGATACTTGTTTGTTTTTTTTAGTTATGAGTCCAATTTTAATATTTCAAAAATTCATATTTGAAACAACAATAAGGGCAAGATTTCTTACTGTCAGATAAATTTTACATGACATTTTGTACTTATGATGTTACTCAATCCATGATACTGTGTAATATTTACTCATTGGTTTTGATACAACTGTATACTCTTGTTCACTGTTTGACTACTTTCTTTGCTGTATAAAATCATGAATTCTCAAACTATTAAAGTCGATGGTATCTCATAAATTTTACCTGTCATATGTGTAAGTGGAAAGAGAATATTGCTATCAGAAATCAATTGTGTGAAACAAAACAAATCAGTTTTCATTAATTCCTTTACAGAAAGAAATTCCTACCCTTTTAAATTTGTATTAATATAATTTGCAAATACCTATTTAATATTGGGATAGTGTTGATTTAGCTGCTTTCCTCTCAAATACATGGTGATTCTCACTGAGGTTATGTTATTCTGTATCATTGGCTTTTTTTGTAAGAATTTATAACATTTGTTCAAAGCATAATGTCAGTTTTTTGCTATTTTTGACAAATGTATATCGGTTTGAAAGAATTAATTGATTGAACTTTTTTACTTCTAAAGAAGTTAATTAGTTGACTTTATTCTTGTATGTATAATTTTTGTTTGTGTTTCTGTTGGGGAAGATACCAAAATGATTGTTCCCTCAGATGAAGAGGATGAAGTTGAGGAAATTAACTTAGTTGATAAAGTAAGTGATTCTTCATTTTACGTGTTATATGTTCCAATGTACAAATGGAATAATGACCCTTCTGTTTTAGATGGGGAAAGTGACTTCCCCTAGAACCAAAGAAAAAACACCCGTTACAGATGATTCGGATGATGTGTGTGTGGTTGGTGAAGTATCATATAAAAAATATCCAAGAGGTATGTTGGTGGATTTGAATGATTTAATATGGTGTAGAATGAATAATATATAGGAATAAGTGTTAAATGTATGTTAGTGATGAAACAATTCTGCCATATCCTATAGTAAAATCAGATTTATTTATTACACCTCTTTTATTTTAACAGACTAAACATTTTAAATAAATTAATTTAATTTAAAATTACACATCTTAAATTATTTTTTATTAATCCTGATCATGTACAACATGTTGAGATGCGGTGTTGCCTCATCATCAGGCACATCTGTAAAGATGTATTATGTAATTATATTTACTATAATGCTAATACATATAAAAATTTAGTAACATTTTAAACGCTTTAAATTATGTCACAATCAAATCAAGGTCTATTATAATTAAATCTATATAAAATAAAATTAATAATTTAAATGGCTGACTGTTTTTAAATAAAGCAAATATTATACATGTATTTGCTTTGGCTCACCTCGTGTCTGGATTGTCTCAGCATTTGTGTCTGGAATGGTGTTGTATATAAAATGGAATGTTCACTAGGTCTGATTTTGAAATTATATGTGTATGATTCCTAAATGTGATGCGAGTTCCCCTCAGTTTCCTTTGTATTTTGAAGTGAACGAAAGTAGATTCATGTATATGTGTGTTAAACATTGCACATTACTAGGTTTAATAAAAAACATAATTTAAGATCATGTGTTACTTTAAACAAAATTAATTTATTTAAAAGTTAAGTCTTAAAATGAAAGAGGTTTAATAAATAAATCTGATTTTCCAATTAAAAAGACAGATAATATTCAAAATAATTTAAACATATCCTATAGTGTTTCTCACTTTTGGAGGGTATGGTTGATCTTTTTCAGCAATTCTTTCTCTTGTAATCAATGAAATTTATTTATTTCAACATTATGAATTATGTGGACATCATGAAATGGAAATTTGTCACCAAGCATATTAGCTATTGAAACCTGTGTCTTTTTATTTGAAACAATTTTATTCAATGAAACTATTACTTTTTCTGATTAAACTATAAAATGTGTAAGAAAACATATGTAATACAGATAGAAATGTTGGGGGGAAAAACATTGATTTAAACTTTCAAATTCTGTACTAATAATATGGAGTGAGAGACACGGGCTAGAAGGTCACCCCAAGTAATTTCCATAACTGCCTACCATGTGAATTTGTCATTAATAGTGTAAATGTCTCATTAGATGACTAAAGTACTGAGTTCAGTTTATTTACTTGAACTATTGTATTATTTATAATGGTAAATGTGTTTGTGAGTGTGAAAATTAAAGACTAAATCTCAGAAAGTGGTCATCTCAATTTTTTTTCTTCAAATAAATATTTCAGAGGATTGAAAAACAAATTGAAGGGTTCTAAACACAATCATGGTAGTCTAACTCTAGTCAATAATTATAGTCTAATTTTTCAATTTCGTGAAGAATCAAACAAGAAATGCACATTTGAGGAAAAGTGGTCATCAAGCAATCCCAGTAAAATCATCACAGAGAATTTTACCTTAATGATCATGAAACTTGAATAATAAGGTGCTAAAGGTGAAAGAAATTGTAAGAGATAGGCTGTTTTTGTAAAATGGAATCCATAATTATCACAACGCAAATGAATTATAAGCATGTGACAACAGGTATTAACTTACAACATTCAAATTTATTAGGGAGGAAAACACCATTTTCAAGTGCACTTCATATGGAATACCAATGTGGTAAAATTAATGTGAGTACAGAAACTGGAGAGAAATAGGATAAAACAGAAAAAACTGAATAGGACAAGTTTTCAAAAAACTTCTTAAGTCATTTTTGCATGAAAACACATTTGTAGCAGGGCAGATGACATATTAAAAGAAATAAAACAATGTATGCAAGTAGGAAAATGATATGGAATTCAATCGCTGATCGTTAAAAGTAAGCCTGTCAAGATAAAATTAAAACCTGATAATACAGGATTACTCGTAATGCATGTTTGCATATTACTTAGTATATTATGTTTTTATTGAACCCCTTGACTTCAAATTATTGCTGTTGCGCACTTTTTCATAGTCGAACAAGTTGAGTGTTGGTAGATCATTTTTGTAACACTTTTGTGTTAATCAATATGTTTTAATTACAGGTGTAGTTTTGGGACCCCAAAGACTGCATGATCCATACGGGCTGCACATTTCTAACATCCGGCGAAGAAAAAGGACTGAAACCAACAGCACAGTAAAATATGTTACTATAAGAAGAAATATCAGTTCCAGTTCGTTTCGTAACACATGTTCATCTGTGTTGAGAAGGAAGCTCTTTTGTGTTGGCGAGGTAAGACTTTCCTTCTGTATATTGCCATAATTAGGGTGGGAATTGCATCAGGAAATAGGTTCTTAATATGTTTGTAGCTCTCTGTAGGTGGGAGCTGGGCTTGGAAAGGATTGGAAATTGATGGCCTAGCCTTTAGGATACAGCCAGACACTGGTTATAAATAATTATGTTTATTATGTGTAAAAAGGGTACATTTCAGCTTAACCTTATCAGCTGATGGTCAAACCTTAACAGAGTGCTGAATTGCCCTTATAATGTGTACCAGGAAAGTCTCTCTGCTGGGGCTCCTTGCTGGTGAGATTTCTAGCAACAGAAATTATGTTGGTAGCACAAGCTGTGCTTGTAACAAAAGAATATGTAAATTGCGTTCTCACCACCATTAGGAGGATTGCTGGAAGTGCTCTCCTCTTCACTTGTTTAATAGGAGGCCTTGATTCAGCTCAATGCAGAGAGACTTTCATGGCACCATGTAACCTAGAAAATTGTGGAGCCTATTGGCTCATATAACCTCAGAGAGGTGACATCTTTTTGTGGAATGTCGACCATCAAGGGCGCCCGTGGCTGTTGTCAATGCCTCAACGAGCAAAGAAACCTTCGCAAGATGGGTTTATGTGACGTCGTTACTCTACGGAACCTTCCAATGTTTGAAAGGATATAGCATGCATGTCTCTTAGCCGTGCCTAGTTCTGTCTTTGTCAACAACAGGACATGATAAAACTTTTGAGACATGAGTTGACACCTTCTGTGCTGTAAATAAAGTAGTGTGTCTGATGTGCCCTTAGAATATATTTTATATATTAACTCATTCAGACTATATCCTTTGGAGTAATTTAATAAGACTACTTCCAGTCCACTAGTAGATGCAAATATAGAGTCATTGAGCACAACTCGGTCTCCTGATGAGGAACTGATCTTTTCATTGACAGAACGGTAACTGATCAAAAAGAAATAATAAGTGTGTGGGCATGTGCAGGTGCCTGTGCGTGCATTCGTGTGTATTAAAACACAAGTAAAATATCTTTTGGGTGACTTACACCTTCAGAGGTGATCAATAGCTCATCCAATTTCTTTCGATGAGACAAATTAATTTGGACATTTTATGACCAGTTCCTTATAGAATACTATGTAAGAAATGTAGAAAAACATGTGTTCTTAATAGTTTCAATGCACCTATGAGAACATTGGTGAAATGCTGTAAATTTCTATACTCTTTTGAGGCATTTACTTTTAAATCATAACAAGGTGATTAATCATATTGTTGATCTTTAAACCTAATTATGTAATGAATTATCAAAAAAAAAAATATTGAGGGAAGGGAAAAGCACCTAAAATGTGTTTTGGGGCCCTCTACAAGGCGAATCTATTGGCTCTATTTACAGGTAGATCAGTCCCGAATTAAAAAAAAATCCGCGGGAGGGGGGGGAGGCACCAACTGTGGCAAAACGCTGTGGATACCACATTGCTTTTCGGGCTTAATTTGAATTTTTAAGACCTTATTCTGTGTACTGGTGATTGTTTTCCATTATATGGACAATTGTTAAACCTGCTAATATAACAATACCAGAACTGTTTATTATTATTATTATTATTATTATTATTATTATTATTATTATTATTATTATTATTATTATTATTATTGACAGTAGTCCCGCGGAAGCCACAGTGTTTCGCTGAATTTGATACTGCTCTAGGTAGCCGATAAATACCGAAAGGTCCGGACTCCCCAAAGAGAGTCGAAGTTGCCTTTTGGGAGTGGTTGCGTCAGTTAGCTGGTGCCTTTGTGTGAAAGACCACCGACTTTACTTCTGCGAAATTATTATTATTATTATTATTATTATTATTATTATTATTATTATTATTATTATTGACATTTTTAAAAAGTACTCTGATCAATACTTATTCATGTAATCCTCTGAGTATAGATGAGTCAGGAAAGATTACTGTTTTTAAAATTTCTTTTCAGTGTGCACTTGCCAACCCCACTTGGGACCCCAAAGTACACATTACTGAAGGTGCTAGGCTATGATAGTTAGCAATATTTACCTTACTGTCTGTCTGGGCAAACAGCAGTTTTCCTGGCCTCAGATTATTTCTCACTTTTTAGAGTTGGTGGGAAAGTAGTGAAACAGCACCCTGTTTTTGGTAGTAGGTGAAGTCTGAATTTTGATCCCTGACTAGTTAGGCACGGTTTCTTTCTGAAAGTTCACTTTACATTCATTTATTTATTTAATAATTCAGTTAAATTTATTTAATTTTTTTCAGCAGCCCTCAACAAAATTTATACTTCTTTTTTCTTCGTTTTTGTTTTAGGCAGTTCGATTGGAAGAGAGAAGGAAATATAAGCAACTCATTCAAGCCATTATTGGGTATGGAATGATAGCTGCTTCTCAATTAATCCTCCTATCAAATGTCATTGTCCCTTATCTTTGGCAAACATTACAAAATTTTCGATTTAACAGAAACCCCATTAATGACCAGTTACCAAATAATCCCACCAGGTGCGTTCACATGCAGCAGCTCCAAAAGGTGCTCAAGCAGTGCAGTCTTTTCTGATCTGAATTGTTCACAGGCTTGCAATCAGAACGAAGCCACCCACTGTGGAATGTGTGGATTTGGATTCGGATTCTGACAACGATATAGTTGAGGTCCCTCAAGGATCCAAGGCAACTAAGGAGGATGTACAGATGAAAAATGCCAAAGGAATTGCCGTAAATGATGACATAATAGATTTAGAACAAGAGTCTGGGAATCCATGTGAGTTTCACTTGTTTATTTTTATATCAAGAAAGCAATTTAGTAATAAATCATCTTGTGTTGTAGTATTCTTATTTTGTAGTGTTAACCCTAGATTACGAAGGCGACCTGTATCAAGCATTATTACAAAGACGTCATCTGACAGACTTTGGGTACAAATAAAGAACTCATTTTTATAATGAAACACTAAATAAATGGATTGAACACGTATTATGTGGAGTTACAAAATACATTTTAAAGGTTTCTGTAGATACATCTAAATGACTTGACTCTCACAGCAGACATTTGCTGGTGCTGTCCCCACGTGCTTGGTGCTTTTGAGAAGTGTCCACGAAAGTTCCTTGTCATGCGATCTTATTTATGATTGCCATTGTCCCGTTATGATTGCTAAATGTTCAGAACAAAACTTAAATGCTATAAGACAAGGGGTTTGTAGTCAGTATTTACAGTATTAGCCAATATAGCACCAAAAATAACACTGGCTTAACTATAAAAGGCATAGTCATCTGGACAACACGTTAAAATTGTGTATACCGGAAATAGGCTCACTGACAAAGTTACTTGTATTTCACTGGCTAGTCACTCTATGAAGGTACACAAAGTTTCAAAAACGGGAGTATGGGGAAGCTTTCAGCACTAGTTCTATCATCTGACACACAACGTTTTTGTAATTTAGGGTTAACCACCTTGTTAATGGTTATCTTTGATGTTACACAAATAAGGCTTGGAAGTTAATGCTATATCAAATGGAGAAATATGCCTGCAAATATGCTCTAACATTTTTAAAATATGCACCAGAACTAATGAAATATGTTCTAACAATTAACAGTTATATGTAATCATGAACGATTGCAAAAATTTTAATTTGAACAATTAATTTTGTATTTTTTTTATCTCTACTTAGTATTTTAGTGATAATTTTTATAGTAAAAACTCTTTTATTAACATTTTACTTTACAAATTCTACTATTTTAATATTGGAAAATATTACTGTATTACTATTTTAGTAATGATTTCGTCTGTATCATTGTTGAAGTATCAAATCAGTATTCCAATGCCACCAATACTTTATTAGAGATAAATTATCACATCATTCATAATCGGACAAATTATTTCTGGTCCCAGTACCATGATATCATCTAAAAGACGTTCAGACAAATACTGCTGCAAAGAATGAAAGATAGTCCCACGATATCTCATGAATACCATTTGCATTCATATTTTTGAAGTACACTTTTCAGTTTTTCAAGACAAATAAGCATATTAATTGCAATTCCAATAGAATTGTCACATTAAGAACAAAAAAGCAAGAAAATATGAATAATAATGGAACTATGATGCACTAACACAAAATGCACTTAATATGCTGTATAAAATCACCAAATTTCTGTTTGTTTGATTGTGTTTTGTCGACATGTGATAATAGGCATTTTATAAAGCTCATAATTAAAAATATGATTTTTCATAAACTTCCGGGCCTTATACATGAGCTATAACAGATCAGCAATTTGTCCCCTTCCTGATTATAAACATTATTATTATTATTATTATTATTATTATTATTATTATTATTATTATTATTATTATTATTATTGGTGTTGTTTTTAAAATATCAGAGAGGAATTTCACAAAATTTATAAGCTGTGTAAGAAAAATACTTTTTGAGTCATATTTTTCAAAAAAAAAATAAAACATCTATAAGTAAAACTTTTCACTTAGATTGTCTTAAAATCAGTTGCTTTTTAACTCTTTGATGACTAGAACAGAACATTTTGTCTCAGTTTAATAAGATAAATGAGTTGATTAGGAATACATTAAGGAATTGGGCTCAGTAAAAATCAATAGAAAATTTTGTGTAGCTTTTGTTATGCAAAAGAAAAAGTACCAGGTTGTTCCCATTCAAAAAAAAACAGTTATTAGTTCAGTATATACAATGAAATGGTACAGTTTCAATAGACAAAGACACAAAAAACCTTTATTGTACGATTGCATGGAGGACAAATGGCTGCTATTCAGTAACGTAGTGGCAAAATCTTTAAGTAGGGAGAATATATCGCTGCTCATTCAGATAATTGATTCCTAGTCAGAAAAAGTGCATGTTTTTCAAATGGAATTTTCTGCTGGGTGGGTGCTTGAAGGTAAGGGGCTTTTCTTTACTGCACTCCATGCAATTTCCCTCACTAATAACGCAGTGATGACAGAAGTAGGCAACAATATTTCCAGCAAGAGTCTCGGATGTCGGAGATTTCCAACTGACAGTTCCCTGACTGCAAGGCAATGTGGAATTTTATGGGAAAAGTACAGTGAGGGTCAACAATACTCTACCAATTGATTGCCGACCTGGGTAGCCATGTTTGTTAAGGCAAAGGAATTCGGATACTCCTACTCAAATTGTTTTTAGTAAAGGCCACGCTAAATGCGTTTTTCTAAAAGAAGTCCTAAGAATCTCGAAAAAGAACTTCATTTTCTGTGCACGTCTTCTAGAATTCAGTGGGAAATACAATTATTCAAATTATCGTTTCCATGTTGTTGCGGCAGGAAGTAATAAGAGCCAAAATTTATTGCTTATTTATCCTTGAAAATAGATTTTATTACAGGGGAGTTTTTGTTTGTTTTTTTCTCCCTTTCAAAATTCAAAATTTAAGTAGTATATGACTTTGTGTAGGGATCACAGAATTTTGAAAATGTGCACACAATTCACTTTTCCCCATAGCATGTCATACGCAGTTTTAACTGTTTTTTTGACGTAAAATAAATAAATAAATAAAATCTAGAAACCTAGAACAGTGTTTTATAGAGGTGTGCAGGAACCAACAACTCTAGGACAGGACATTCTATGTACCAAGGAGCTCAGAGAAAAGAAATCAGACTTGATCATGGCCCAATTTATTTAAAAAAATTATTAAAACAATCCGCATGAATCCATGCGTTCAACATATTATTGCATTTATTTACACAGGTTCATTACTGCAGTCTTCATCAGACCAGCACTGTCGAGAGTATGAAGCCAGTACATCTTCAGCTCACTCTCAAAAAATTCATGATGCAGATAATACGTAAGTCTCTTGTTTCCTTTCCCAAGTCTTTGGGCTTGCATTCTTCAAATGTATGGTCCAACTACTTAATGATCACATTCAGAACCAATTTGTTGTGGGTTGATTCCTTGATCGAGGATCTCAATCCTAAAATTCAAACTATGGGTACTGAACTGTACAACAGTTACTTTTTTCCTTTGATGCATTAATATCTATTGTAAATGATTCTAATCTGTGCCATATTAAAATATTCAACAACATTTTAATTATAATGTACAAATATTCTTGATATTGTAAAAAAGATATGACTATATTAGTTATTGTATAGTTCTGTTTATCCTGACAATTTTCCGCAATTAATGTACTATTGAGAATCTTAAATTTATTTAATGTAAACAGCATACAGCAAACCTAATATAATACATCAATTGGTTTGAAATGAGTCTCCGTAATGTGTTTCCCCCGACTTCTCATCCGCGTTTCATGTATGACTTCATATTGATAATTTTATCCCTTATTAAGAGGATGATTAAACTGGAGTCGCTGGCTAGGTCTGTCCTTCTACACTATTGGCAGATACATATTTATTATTTTCAAAAATACTACCCTATTTCGCTCTCTTTTAAACTGGTTTCATAGTATATCTTATATACAATCTTTTGTATTAGGTATAAATAAGTAAATACAGTTATAGCACTAATATTAATTATAGATCAGCATATATAGATCTATCAAGAAAATGTAAAGCTATTTACCCTTGGTGTATGTATATTCTGAGACAGGATGTTCGAATAATTTACAATTTAAAATTTTTTTTTAATTTGCTCTCAAATCTCTTCTGAAGAAAATTGAAAATAAGTAGTGCAAAATATGACATACAGTTACTAAAATAATACAATCTGTGATGAAGGAAATCAACATAAATCAAGGAAACATGGGCTACTAGAGTTCTTTGTTGCATTATTGGCGATGCGTCATTGGTATCAGAACCCCCTCCATACTCCGAATCTAATTTTCATTCTTGGCAATATTCCTCAAGAAATTGTTAAATTCGTATTTGATCATATGTTCTAAATCATACAAATTGCAAATTTTAGCCATTCTTTACCAAAGAATACCACTATTAACAAATATCAGTGTTAGAATATACAATGCAAATATAACGTTAATACTGAGCAAATGTAACAAGATAAATGATTCAAATGTTTCAAACCACAATCTTAAGTAAATGTTAAGTTCATGTAAGTAACAATCTTACATTATTAGTTAATGAAGTTAATTGTTTAAAAACTTTCTTAAAATTCACCTTTTCACAGAACAAAAATGTAATTACAATTATGTTCTTATACCTGACTACACCCTTCCAATTATAAATAAACCTCATTGAAGTAAAAATGGAGTATTTTATAATTAAATATATTGTAATACTTCAAAAACAAGACAATAAATAATTAACAAACCTGTGTTCTTGAAAAATTCCAGAAAATTGAAACACAAAAAATCACTGCTCAGACAAATTGCCAAACAAACTCTTCACGACACTGCCTGTGTGCATTGTGGTTGCGATGAGGACCACATGCCATGTACAGCAGCTAGGCTTCTAAGAATTAATGCAATTCCACTATCTGAAAGAATCATATTACATTGAAGTGGACTCTACATTCTGAAATTGACCATGTGGTTGAAAATTGCTTGGCTTAACTAAGCAAAAAACGACCTTACAGTGTGTGGTTTCAGAGAGAACCACAATTCAATAAGGCTTAAACAATGATGAAGGATGAACGATGATGGAGTAGTAGTGAAGTAGTGAATGAATGAAGGGATAAATTTCAATAAACACCTGCACGAAACCTGCTTTCTCCACCACAAATTCCACATGCACTGGCCGGAAATCAAACCCAGTGTCTGAAGTAGAAAGTGTGACATCTAAACAGGGTCTTTGTTTTATCTTGCAGCCCATGTCTGGGAGTACCTACTCTATATTTGACTGTTTAAATGTAATAGAAAGTCCTCGTTTTGTAGATTTCTGCCTTAGACACATAATTTGAGGCCCCTTTCAGAACCCCAAAATTGAATTTGAAGTCCTAGAAAAAAAAACACCATTTAAGAGTTATCCAGGATGTGTGGGTGACAGTATGATGTATGTTGCAAATTGCAACAAATTGCAAATCCATTTGATTCACTGTTGCGGGGTGATTTCCTATCCAGCAGTAGCATCTTTACAAAGTGAATCGTGTTGTGTATAACAAAGGATTTTTTTTTTTTTCTTTTCTTTCTGCCCAATAGATTTATTAATTTGGTGGATGACGATGAAGAGGAGGAGGAGGAAGAAGAAGATGCAGAGGAGGTTACTGCTGTACCTTACCCTTCAGAAAATAAACAAAAGGGTAATTTATCTGATCAGATGATACAGCAAATGATTATTAATGATAATGATGATGATCATGTACATGTAGAAAGAGAGATACTTAGTGAAGAAGAAGAAGAAGAGGAAGAAGGAGATAGTGAAGATGATCTGGAAGAATCTTTGCCTGAGATAACACGTGACATGCAAGTGAGTTATCAATCTTAAGCCTTCACCGAGTACCACTTAGTATAGTAACTCTAGAATAACATTCTTTAGATTCACTACTTCTCAGGGCTTAGTTTTTGCAAATAAAAAAGAAATTTTCTACTTTAGTTGTGTAATTTTCGTCTTTTTGTTGTAATTTGACAGCTAATAATCCCCAATACAGTAAAATTTTAAAAGAGGTTAGTATATAAGTAAGAAAGTAGAAAATGATAAATGTAATATGTATATATTTAAAAATAAATTGATAGGTAAAATTGAAGATTCAAATTGAATTTCAATTAAATCCTTTCATAATTTATGCAAGAAATAACTTATTTTGTACTGATATGGACACATCTGTCAGGTGTGTCTTTTTGTCACTGCTCAACCATTAGAACCTTAATAACGCCCTTGGTACATAAAAAACTATTATTATTTCAAACTTTCAATTTGTTCATTCTTAGTAGTGGTATTATCAATAGAAAGGTATTTATGTTTTTTAATACAAAGCCTAATCTGGTAGATATAGATGGCGTTACACTTTTAAAGGTGTCAGTTTACTTATTACTAGGGCCCGGATTTTAATAACAAGTCATATATTTTTTCTGAACCTTCCGGTGAATTTTAAAACAATTTATGCACTAATCCAGGTATTGTCAATCAGGAAAACGCATTTTTATTGTGCATATAAAGTCATATTTACAGAGTTTTTAGTGAAAGGTCATATTTGGGCCAAATTCTGCCATAAATGCATATATTTGTCATATTTTCAAGGACCGTTTTTAGTAAAAGGTCATATTTTGGCCAGATTTTGCCCAAAATGCATTCGTAGGTCATATTTTTAAGGACACAAGAATAAAAGGCTTGAAAATGTGTCTCGCATGACAATGTATCAGGTGATATTGTCACAAATAAACTCAAAAATTATACTACAAAGGATTCTTTGAAAGAGAAGGAGTATTTTAAACAAGAAGTATGCAGTAGTAAAGCAAGTCGTTTGGTTTGATGGGTTTTATTGTACTGTGCTTGATTTGTTTTACAGACACAGGCTATTTTTTTTAAATGCTAGTTAGTTCCAAAGACTGCAAGCCGTATGTACCGTACTCACAATCTATTCCTCAGTGAATTTTGTATTTGTTATACCAAAAAAATTAACAGGAATTTTAAAAAAATAAACTTGTATAATGTCATATTTTACTTTTTAGGTCATATTTATATAGGGTTTAGGTCATAAATGCTTGCATATTTCGCTGATTTTTAGGTCATTAAAATCCGGGCCCTACTTATTACCAAGCTACAGTTGAAGTTCATTATTATTAATATTCTTTACTGTGGGCTAAAAAGATTAATTTCATGACAGACTTGCATTGGATTTTAAAATATTTAAATAGAAAGAAAGTGAAAATGTTCACTAAAATAATACTATTATCGTTTACTTTATGCATTTATTTTATTTTTGTTGCTTATCCTGATCGGGCATAGGTTTTTCTTAATGAAATTGAAAATTTGATGCTCTTTCTTTTTTTGATTCTTTGATAAGATGTACTTGCTGCAGCTCGTCTGTCTAACGATTTTCATTTTTAGTTGAAGCTGCTTTTTACCATTTTTACCATTTCCCAGATGACTCAAAGTGAAACGATGCTCCCAAGTATGCAAATCATTCCTCATGTATGCATGATAACTCCTGTTTCAAACCCCAAGAGACATTCCAGTACTAAATATTAAGTAGTACTTAATGCTAAGTAGAAAGAAACTGTAAACCATTAGAAGCTAGAGATAAAAAAGTTTTTTTTTCTTTCTTTGTCCCTTCCTCACTTTCTTTCTTCCTCTCTCTCTCTCTCCCCCCTCCCTTTCTTTCTCTCTCCTCTCCCTTTCTACTTTCTCGTAAACGTACATATATACAGAGTGTATATATATAACTGTAGTATAGAGAAAATTATGTAATGCTGTGAAAAATCGATTTTGAGGTTTCAAAAGATAAAGACACTTTTGGGGTCCCCTGATGCCAAGAAAGTTTTTTTTTTTTTAAAACGTCCTTCCGTTCGTTTGTCAGTCTGGTGTATGTGAACAACACTAGAGCCTAAACCATACTTACAAACTTTTTCAAATTGAAGAAACTCCTGTCCATCTGGCTCTGTTTGAAGCTTCGAAATTTTGAAAAACATTCTTTAAAATTTGGGGGTAATTTACATGAAGACCCCAGACGTTTTCAGAATTTTCTCAAAAAACACACCAAATTTTTTCATTAAATTTCTTGCAAGAACAGAGTAAAATACACTTACAAAGGTTGGGTAGGTCCGATTTTCACAGTTAACTCTGAATTTTCGAAAATTGCAAAAGTTTGATTTTTTTTTCTGCATCTTCCTACAACTACAAAATGGAAGACAGATTTTTCCTTCAAATTAAATTTGTTGTGCATAAATAGTTCTTTCATAAAGGTCATGTAGACTTTTTCAAAATTTTAGTAGTGTTCGTTGAATAGAGCATGAAATATTTGCAATTTTAAAATATTATGAAAAGATTTTCTCAAAAACATAAATGTCATATAGCTGTCTTATTTGTTTTTTCAAAAATTACAAAAATTTATTTTATTTGACTTGTCTCTCATGTCAGTAATATATACATTAGAGGCAAGTTCTTCACATTATGGTATTTATGAGTTTGTGTGCTTTAATGTTAAATAATAATGTCAAATAAAGTTTCTTGAAAATAACAGTTTTCTGTGAAAATTAGCGCAAAATTCCGCATTTTCGGAAACTCTCAAACGCGATTTTCTCAAAAACGGCTTCAAATTTCTTTTTCAAATTTTTCCAATGGATAGTGGTAATGGCACTGAAGGTAAAGATCATATTGGTGGATTCTTTTGTTTCTTCAAAAATTACCCTAATGCAATTTTTTTTTTAAATATGTCTCACACTGTTAATATAGACATTTCCATCAATTTGTATACATTATTACATTTGTGACTGGATGTGCTTTAAATGACTTCAAATTAAGTTTTTTAAAAACTCAATACATTCCTGTAGAAAACAGCTTCAAATTTCGCATTTACAGTAATGCTTAATCGCCATTTCTTAAAAACAGCTTCAAATTTTTCATTGAAAATTTCTATTTAGGAAAAATGTTACTCTTTTTAAATATTCTTGAAGTAATAATTCGGTTGTATTACTAGGAAAGCAAAAAGTTGAGAAAATGTCCAAAAAAATGTACTTTGGGCAACGATAGATGGCAGCTGGCCAGAGAATGGAACAAGACTATTGCCAGACCACACCAAGGAAATTAGAAAAATTTGCTATGAGAAAGTGTGTGCCATTCTATTACACCTCTAGTTCTTTCGCTCTCTCCCCTCCCATTCTCTCTCTCTCTCTCTTCCCCCCTCTCTCTCTCTTCCCCCTCTCTCTCCTCCCCCCTCTCTCTCCTCCCCCCTCTCTCTCCTCCCCCCTCTCTCTTCCCCCCTCTCTCTCTTCCCCCCTCTCTTTCTTCCCCCTCTCTCTCTCTTCCCCCTCTCTCTCTCTCTCTTCCCTCCCTTTCTTTCTCTCTCTTTCTTCTCTCCCCTTCTTTCTCTCTCTTTCTTCCCTCCCTTTCTTTTTCTTTCTTCCCTCCCTTTCTTTCTCTCTCTTCCCTCCCTCTTTCTCTCTCTTCCCTCCCTTTCTCTCTCTCCCTTTGTCTCTCTCCCTTTCTCTCTTTCTTCCAAGCGTTATTATCCATATTCATCTTCCATGTGCCACCTTTCCTCTCTAACTCCAGAACTGAGGGAAAGGGACATAAGGATATACTAATGATGACATGAAGCTTTGATGATGATGGTGATGGTGATGGTACTCTGTATTAACGTGAGGCTTCTTTCTTTTGAAGGTTGTGGTACACAAGGCTTTCATGAGCAAACCTGCTGAAGTCCTAGTAAATGCCTTTAACCTCACAGTTCATGGGAAGGACATCCAGACTCTGAAGGGCAACAACTGGCTTAATGATCAGGTAGGTCCAGCAAAAGCAAATAAACAGTCCAACTCTTCTCATCAGGCAAATGGTGTGCATGTGCTCTTGTTGTCTGTAGCAGCAGTTAAAAATATTGAAAACAGTAGTGAATTAATACATTGTTTTACTTACGTTTTTCCAATATTATAGAAATAAATGCCGTTTCACCATTGTTAATAATCCGCAGTACTACCTAAACACATGTGAAAATTCTGCACTTTGAAAATAATAATTGTTTTAAAACCAAGAATAGCTTCGTTGTGGAACCCAACTTTGAACAGCCATCTCATGAATTGTGTGTTACAGAATTATAGTCCCACTATTGTGTGAGAGAAACCATTCTCGTGTTCCTAAGGGTTGACATTGAATTGCACAGAAAATCAAATAGTGCTTTTAATTTAGTTGTCAAATATTATTTCTGTCTTTTTTCCTTTAATTTTATGGGTTTTGGGTTTCTGCAGAGGCATGCAAAAAAGTTTTGGATACAAAAATAATTGCAAATGTGCGAATTGACAGAATTGGAGTGTAAGTTGTGTATTGTGTGTGTCTGCAATCACACCAATTTCAGGATGGCAGGTCTCTATCCCAAATGCCAGCCATCAGAATTGCAGTGCACTTGCTGTTCACAAAAGAAGCTAATGATTTCTCTGGTCTAAAACTGTCTATGAAATGCGCATCAAGTTGTTGTGATTGCAACGAAATCAAACATTTACAAAAACACGTTCCAAGGAAAACTATTCTTCTGAGGTCAAAACGGCAAAAAACATTACTTGTTGCGAAGATGAAGAAGATCATGCTTTGTGTGTGTGTGTGTGTGTGTGTGTTCTTGTGTGTGTGTGTGTGTTCTTGTGTGTGTGTGTGTGTGTGTTCTTGCGTGTGTGTGTGTGTGTGTTTTTGCGTGTGTGTGTGTGTTTTTGCGTGTGTGTGTGTGTTTTTGCGTGTGTGTGTGTGTGTTTTTGCGTGTGTGTGTGTGTGTGTTTTTGCGTGTGTGTGTGTGTTTTTGCGTGTGTGTGTGTGTTGCGTGTGTGTGTGTGTGTTTGCGTGTGTGTGTGTGTGTGTGTGTTTTTGCGTGTTTGTGTGTGTGTGTGTTTTTGCGTGTGTTTTTGTGTGTGTGTGTTTTTGCGTGTGTTTTTGTGTGTGTGTTTTTGCGTGTGTTTTTGTGTGTGTGTTTTTGCGTGTGTTTTTGTGTGTGTGTTTTTGCGTGTGTTTTTGTATGTGTGTTTTTGCGTGTGTTTTTGTGTGTGTGTGTGTGTGTTTTTGTGTGTTTTTGTGTGTGTGTGTGTTTGTGTTTTTGTGTGTGTGTGTGTGTTTTTGTGTGTGTGTGTTTTTGTGTGTGTGTGTGTGTGTTTTTGTGTTTTTGTGTGTGTGTGTTTGTGTGTGTGTGTGTGTTTTTTTGTGTGTTTGTGTGTGTGTGTTTTTTTTGTGTGTGTGTGTGTTTTTGTGTGTGTGTGTGTGTGTGTGTGTGTGTGTGTGTTTTTGTGTGTGTGTGGTGTGTGTGTGTGTGTGCGGGAGCTTGCGTGCCCGAGGGGAGGGGAGCGTGTGTGCGCGTACGGGGGAGTGGGGGTGGGGTGCGCCTGCGTGCGGAGGGGAGGCGCGTGTACGCGCGGGGGAGGGGAGGGGTGTAGGCGTGTGTGCCCGCGTGCAGGGGGGCGTGTGTGTGTGTTCGCGCACCTGCGTGCACGCGTGCCGGCGGGGGAGGGGAGGGGAGGGCGGCCGAGTGCGGGAGGTCAGAAGGAAGAGTGGGCAGGCGGGTGTATGCGTGCGCGGGGGTGGGGGCGTGTGTGTGCGCGAGCGCGCGCGCGCGTGCGCGTGAGGGATGGGGAGGGTTGGCGCGTTTATATGGGCGTGTGCGGGGGGGGAGGGGGGGTCGCGTGCGGGAGGTGGCGGTGGCCGCGCGCGTGCGGGGGGGGGGAGGCTGGCGAGTGTGCGCACGTTCTTTTTGTTTTTTCACTTGAAATCTCTCACTCGGTATTTGCAACTTGCCTGCCATAAAATAGCATATTATTAAAGCCTAGTTGTACAAAATGCAGATAAGAGTGTGATTTAAAGGAAACCTTTTTTTGGTTCTACGTTCCTCAGCTGTACACTACGTAACTTGGTTCAAACTCGTTTCTTTTCAGTTGTATATTTTCCTTTTAATGTTGCATAAGCTTTTCTGATCCTTATTAGTGGCTACTTTCTTCCTCAGAGAAGTAGAACTCATACTCTGATTCAGTGATTGATACGTAATTACCATATAGTATTGGAATACCGTTTAGTATTCGAATCGAAGTTGACACTTTTGCCCACAATTTATCACCAAAAAACATTGGGTCATCTTGAAATAGCAACATATGAAGTAGATAATTTTTTTCTTTACTGTTCCAAACCATGATATTTCCATTTATCTGTAGCTTTTTCCTAGCCTACCTCTTAAGCACATTTTGAATTTATTCCCAAAATTGTTGTCCTGAGTTACTGTTGTGGAAAAAATTTCTTGTAGATTCCACTAATGAATTTTACAGTAAAGTGTTACATATCATCCTACAAAAAGGTGGTAGGTAGAAGTAATCTTCTTTAATTTATTTTACGGATACCCCAATACAATTAATCTTAGTGTTAAGCAATGAGATTCAACCTCAAACTTCGCAAAACAATGCAACCGCTACTATGATGCAATCTTCAAAATCATTGTTATTCTCCATGCAAAAGCAACAAACAATTGTGCTGCATTGAGGAAGTATGGTGTCACAGAAACAAATCTTCAAAATTGGCCAAAGAACAAAGAATGTCTTAACATTGCCCATTTGACTTGGAAAGCTTTCAGTACCAGTACCCATTAAAAGGGTGATTTGAAAATATTTAAATGGGAGTAATGTCAATTGTGCGTGTGAAACATAAAGAAGTAATTGCTGTTTCCTGCGATGGTATACAAATAAAAGCATGCTAAATGGCCCAGGAGCACAGTGTCAATTTTTAAAGCCAGCTCGGTTGGTGTACAAGGATGAAGCAATGCAGTGGATTAGTGCTGCGACATCTCTTGCTCAGCATCTTCCAGCAGCATATGTTGCTCGATTATCAGCAACATATTATATGACTGAGAAAATAACATAATTACCTCATAGAACAAATTGGAAATGCTGATGAGACTCCCATTTACTTTGACATGACATTTGCCACTACAGTTACAGAGAAAGGTGTCGAAAGTGTGTTTGTTCATACTGTGGACAATAAGAAATCACAAATCAGTGTGATTTGCTGTGTGTTCTTGCTGATGGAATGAAGATGCAGCCCTATGCCATCCTTAAGAGTAAAACGATACCACAAGAGAAGCTGCCACCCGATATCATATTTTATTGCAATGCAAAAGGGTGGATGACCGTTGAGCTGGTTTTAGATTGGCTCCACACAGCCTTGAACAGGAGATTGTTTTGTATTGGTTTAGTGGTGAGTTGTAGTTGACATTTACATAATCGAAATGATTGAAGGCCTCATTGTCAACAATATTATTTATTTCAATAAGAGCAGCTTTCGATGGCTTAGCCATCATCATCAGTTTTCTGGTGTCTGGAAGTCACAAAAACGACTGCAGTCGTTTTTGTGACTTCTTATGCAGTCGTTTCTGTGGCTCTTATTGAAATAAATAATATTGTTGCCAATGACAACGCCTTCAATCATTTCGATTACTGGAACAGGAGAGCAGGTGCTCTTCTAAAGGAACGTGAGATGCTGATTCTCAATGCATGCAAAGGGTATCTAACATCACAAATGAAAGAAGAAATTCAGAAATTAAACACCGATCTTGTTGTCATTCCAGGAAAAATTACTTCAAAATTGCAAGTGATTGATGTGATGGTGAATAAGTCAATTGAAATAAGTGAATTAAAGACCCTTTGAAAGAAGCTGTTCAGCAGTTGGGTGCTTCTAGATGGCAAGCCTTGACCCCTTCTGGATAATGACCTTCACTGTCTCTAATCGTGGAATGGATCCAGACTGTTTGGACATGTCCAGTGAATCAATGATAAACGGGCTTAAGAAGTGTTGTGTAACAAATGCATTACATGTGAATGAAAACGACCTACTTTGGGAGGAAGAGCAAAATCACAATGACAGTGGCAGTTTCACCTTAGATTTTGCAGACCATTCCAGTGAGAAAGATCAAGTGCTATCTGAGATGCAAGTGAGATCTGAATTTGTAAATTTAGAAATAATATCTAGTAGGTGCTTGAATGTATTTCTGTCATTCCTCTTTTTAAAATGGGGATTGTCTTGGATTTGGACAAAATCTGGAATGTTAAATAAATACAATCAAGAAAACAACAACAAAATTCAGTAAAAATTGTTCTGAATGTACAAAAAACAAGAGAAATGTGAGTATACACCAATTTGTATTTTCTGCAGATGGCACTTGTATCATTTCCCAAAAAGTAATTAATGGACATCTATATATCAAGCCCCAAAATCAAAAACCATTGATGTTTTTAAACATCAATGCAATGTTTTAAAACTGGTTTAGTAATCTCTAAAATAAAATTTGTGAGTACAAAATTTAATTTTACAGTGACCATGTTTATTAAGTTATAATGAAGATTAAACTGAAAACCAACTAAAAATAATAAGAACAAATAAAAATACTCAGACTGAAAGCCTGGACACCCACGGAAATCTCAAGAGATCACAGCTTCCTGAACAACAAGGGTACAGGGAGAAGAGGGGAAGCCTTATGCCCATGGCATATGCCGCCTCTCCATGTGCAAAACGCAACACGACACGACATACGAAATACCAGGTCATTGGGGTCATTCTGAGCAAGAGATTGTATGCGTGATGATGATACTAGTACTATTAGTGCACTCTGTGGAGGAGAACATGAACTTCTGTGCACTTAGATTGTGACACCGTCATGTCCATTAGAGAACATACAAACCAACACAGAATTCTTCATACAGTGTTAAATTGACATAGACAGTGCCAATCCGTAGGTGGCTCAGAGGTTTAGGAGGAGGCTGACAGATGGCACTGCGCCCTGTGCATTTGAAGAGAGAGTTGATTGAGCATCATAGGACTAAACGCTCGTTCAAATGAATTATTGCAAAGAAAAATATTTTAAAGAAACAATATTTCACACACATTTGTGGTGAAAATTTTCTTTTTACTCCTTTTTGTTGGTCGTGCCATGGCACACGAGCACTACCGCACAAGCCGCCACTGGTAAGTAGTGTGCAAGAAATTAAAAAGAGGAAGAAACACAAACTGACTGGAACATTGAATTTGTGTAACTTGATCTTACAATGTACATAACTGACAAACTGTACCCTAAGCCATGTTTTCACTAAGTAATATTTAACATTAACTTGTAAATGTTTAAAAAAAGATGTTACGTGATAAATGTATTCATATTAAGTATTGCTTAATGTATGTGTTGAATGTTATCCTGTTATGTTCACACTTGTAAACATGGATCATTTTTGTAATTATAATTTTTTCTCATGTTTGCAGGTGATAAATTTCTACATGTCCCTCATAACAGAAAGAGGGAAATTGGGAAGTTATCCTTCAGTGTATTGTTTCAACACGTTCTTTTTTGTGAAATTAATGTCTTCTGGACATGCTTCCTTGAAACGATGGACTAGAACGGTAAACTATATTCTTTGTAATTGATTTAAAATTAGTTTTGACTGAAAGTTTTGTTTACCATATAACATCCAGTATTATATAAACAAAATAATACTTTCAAAACAAATTCAGTTTCTTTCTGGCATCTCTCCAAAAAAATATTTGAAAACTGTTTTGAAGTATTTTTCTGCTACTGGGAGTTATTATATCTTTGCATCAAAATTCAATGGAAGAAGTGAATAAAAGGGTCCAGATTCAAGGGCCTAAATAGGCCTGGCAGATGTTTCAATACCTTGAAGTTCTTGGTTTCAAGTTTCAGAATAATCATATTGTGACTCAATGGTGATTTGTGGTTGTGAAGTTAGATGAAGAGTTGGTAGAAAAATGTAAATTTACACAAGCCTATTGTGACGTCGTGGGAATACACAATAATCACAGACACGAGCTTCAATGATAAATATGTACGGGTTTATTCACAATATGTACAGTAATAATTTAAGTTACTCAGCTCTGGTAGATGTTTACTTCCCTGATCGCAGGAGCGATCCTTAAAAATGAAATGACTGACTCGTGGCCCACGCCACTCCTCAGCGAGCCTCCCGCACACAGCAGACAGCTCCGGCGACCTCGGTCACCCGTGGATATAGTCCACAACGGCGTCCCAACACATGGGTTGCCGCACGAGCCTAGCTCGGCTCCGCACCGCCTTGGGCGCAAGTTTTGTGCGTTCGCACAAGGGTCCCCACTCAGCTCGACAAACCCCGCCCCCGCGCTCTGCATTCGCTCTTATATAGCTACCACCCACGTGACCTGAAACGTCACTGGGTTTTGCACACGGCCCGCGCTAGTCGCGTTGCCAGTCATTTTTGGACATCCGTTGCCATGGATTCCAAGAATTTTTCACGCGGCACGCAGCAAAAATGCGCTGTCCCGCATTTTGGGCATCCCTTTCCTTGGCTCTTAGGATTTCTCAGAATACCTCGGCGTGTCACATCCTGCCTGGCCCCTGGCGTCTAATCCCTTGCCGCCGCACCTTTGTGGTGCCCCGGCAGTCGCTAGCTGTAGCCCTACAATATGTTACACTATCTTAATAATTGAAATTGCTGATTTCTTGTACACCAAATCGATCCTTTAATCTTTACAAGCTACAGTCTTGTCTGTAATCTCTTCATTCATCTGTTTCTTTATTAACTGCAGAAGTAGTTTCTTCTGAATTACAAAATTCCTCAAAGAAACACTGAGACACCTGTGTATCCTATGTGTCATGTCATCTACCAGAGCATAAATAATCAGACATTGCCGATTCTGATTGTAAAAAATCATTGATGAAGTCTGAAATGCACTCAATTGATTCATTTTATATGCTCTTCCAAAGTTTATTTAGAGAGATTCATTAGGACACCTACAACTTAAAATGTCCTTGTCTTAGTCTTTCCAACATGAAAATGGCGTTTCTAATAAAATTCACACTAGATCATACAAAGGAATCATATCTGAATCACCACAACACTATTAAAGAAGCTAAGAACTATATAGTTTCATACTGGAAGCCAAATCATATTTCTTTGGCTTCTACTCCACCACCATGAGAGCAGTGGCATGGAGTCCATACTGTTATCACAGGTGATGGCACGGTTGCCATAGAAGCCGAGGCAAGCCGAACCCTAGAGGTTGAGATGCATTAAAAGGTGGCCTTCTTCACATCACTCAGCACAGTCAGTGGCACACTCATCTAGCGCCTTCATGAGTTTTAACTGCCCAGTAGAGTTCTGCTCAAATGCCATTCAGAAATACACTTATATTTATATTATAACCAACATACTTGTAGCATACGATAAGGAAAATAAAAATATGTAATTTTTTATAAATAATTGACAAATGACACTTCATCTACTTTCCCTGAATGGCTGGGAGCTACCCTATTGTGGCTTACTTCTAGTAACACATTCCTTTTGTTGTACAAACTTCATAAAAACAGTTTCTTCTGATGAGGTGATTGTTACAGAGCTAGAACAGTTTTCGTGTATACTACTATTCAAAGTAGACTGGTTTCAGAAGAGGAAAAGAAATTCGGAAAAAAAGTAGTGTACATTTTTAACTTTTTCTTGTGTAAAATTACTATTGTGTGATATAAAATAGCATTTCTTTTATTAAATTCTGTGGTGGCAGCAGAGATATTGTAGTAATCTTGAATGATTATTAATTAAGGATGGAGGAAGTGTCAAGCACAAAGTATATAACAATATAAATTTAACAAAGAGTAAACAGCCATTCTCGTGTTTCGGGATGAATGTATCCTGTCTTTAATGGCTCCAAGTATCATGGATTAAACACATGGAACTTAATTCAGCACTATCTTGTATCTACATATGGTACGTATGTAGAACCAAAATATGTGTACCGCTGATTATTCTGTACATTAAATTTATATTTGTATTGTAAATTGTAATATGCTTTGTGATTGATACCTCCTCACTCCTTAATTAATAATAGTTTGTTTTATTATCGACCTACAATGAATACTGAGAATGACTGACAGAAAGTCAAAGCACTGTGTGTTGCATGGAAAAGTTTTTGAATCATTAAAATCATGAATTAACTTGTTGTTTCAACTGAAAATGTTATTTATCAGTTACTTTTGCATCTGTGTTTAATATTCACACTTTTAATTTTCATTGTTTTGCTTTTGAACTGCATTAGCTCAAGGAAGAGGCTTGGAAAACAAGCCTCGGCTTGTACATGTCCATACACTTCAAATCATCCATTCAAAATGATATATTACACAGCCTGTATGTTCATTTATAATAAAATATTAATAATTATTGTAGAACAAGGTAGATTGGAGTTCAAAAAGGCTGGAAAATAATGTGTTTATTCCTTGTCACCACTTCTCCCCAATTTGGAAATGAAGCATTTTTGACATAAATGTACAATTTTTTTAAACTCACTTTGAGTTAAATCTCAAAGTTGAAATTTATTCTGCAGTTTGGTATCAAAGCAATTCTTTGTATATGCAAATTTTTATCTGGTCTCCCAATGGAGATAGTATGACAGTTGAAAATTTGGAAACAAGATTCCAATTTTTAGGGGAGTGTTTTTGTAACAGTAACTGTACTTCAGTTTAAAAAAGCTACAACAATCTAGCGCTGAGTAATTTGCAAAACCGTAATTGTCTACAAAAACTGAAAATGGTGCACGGCTTAAAACAAAAATGGCTGCATATGATTGCTTCTGGAGTTATAAATATTTATTTAACTTATTAATAGACGTATGTGTTGTGTGAAATTTTTTAATGATGAATTTTGTATTTTAAATAAATTAATTTATCTTTGCAAGATACAATTTCTTTTATGGGAAGCATGTGTTTTTCAGAATATTTTTCAAGGTATTCTGCACTGCCACGTCGTCAATACTTAACTCATTATTGTAGCAAAACCACTTCCACTATGATTCTAATTTTTGACATTTTAATTTTTCATTATTAAGTTATTAACATAATTGAAAATAAAAATAATCTGAAACCCCACTGTCATAACTTTAAAATGGAATGACCAATAGTATTGGAATAAATACACAAATAATATATAATTTTCAAACACTTTTTAATTTTGAATTATTAACATTTCTCTGCTGGAAGCCACACTTAATGAATGTGCTAGAATTAATTTTCTCTACCTTCATAAACTTTGTGACTCCCTGAAATTCAACTGTAACCTTCCACTGGACTATCCAGAGTATTTTAGGTTTAATTAATAATAATGGTTTTCTTCAAAGATTCTCCTTAACCCTTTCGCGATTTCATGCCTGCAATAGATGCTATTAGTTGCATATAGTTAGGCTGTACCTCAGAACAAACCTGCACTTAGTAAAATGTTTTACAAATATTTGCATTCATTTTTACACAATTTTTTTTTAAGTTTTAAAAGAAGTATTACATCTTTATTTTTAGAAAATGAAAGGAAGCAAAGAAAATTAGGAGATGTTAAGGCTGCACAATAGTAATACGGAGATGTGATCGATCCTGGTCCTTTTCTTGTAGCAGGCTTTATGAAACTGAGGCAAGAAAGCACAGTAACTGAGAGTTTCTGTAATTGAAGTGTTGGCTCTAAAACTTAAAGAAGTGTAATTTCTGCAACCGCCCAGTTCCGAGCCACTTAGGTGGCATTGAGCGCTTTGTGCTTTCGGAGTAATCCTCCATTAATTACATCGCTTTTAATTTTTTTGAGTAAACCTCCCTTAATATTATGTCTGTCACAGTCAGTTGTCTAGAGGTAGCTGCCAGGTAGCATCTCCACGTACACGCCTCCCACCACGCGCTCTTGTGCCACTAACCAGCAGCCGGTATTGGGAAGGAATAAGGATAGGGGTAGGGTTTAGGGCACTTCACAGGGATTGGACTAGTCCTTGGGATGCTGCCAAACTCGTTTTGTTGGAACAAATTTCACATGAGATTCAACAGGAATCGAACCCAGACTTTCTTGGCGAAAGGCGAGCAACTTTGCTCTGCGCTACGAGATGGCCTTCTACAAAAGTACAGTTCTTTCCAATGATATCAGAAAGATAATTTTCATATAAACATTTCAGAAAGGTATCTGATGTTTCAGCACAGTTGAAATAATTAATTTACAAGAAATATGTAGCAAAAGGAAAACTAGCTAATGTAATGCCCCACATGACTGTTAAAGAATGAAATTCTCTCTCTTTTGAGTTGAATGTACTTATATCAGATATTTTAAAAGACGCATATTATTATGTATTGAAATTTTAAGTCCTGGAAAAACTGCTGCTGATAGTGTCTGATGAAAATTTCTGAAATGCTGGCTGCTCTGGCATGCACTGACAGTATACATTGTATAACCCATTTCCTTTAAGTTGTAATTACAAAGATTAATTATGAACTGGATGTGTCCAATCATGATCGAAATCAAGCAGCATCAATACTTTCATCAATCGATTAATAGTAATTACAGGAACTATTTTTGGACTGAATGCATCAGTGGAAGGGGGGACACCTTTGTGTCATTGCCCCATAAATATTAATGATTTTTGCTGTTGCAGGTTGATTTATTTTCATATGACATGCTGATAATTCCAATTCATATGAAAGTTCATTGGTGTCTAGCAGCCGTTAATTTTATTGAAAAGAGAATTGAATATTATGACAGTATGCATGACAATAACAGTAATTGTGGTCAGGTATGTTTGTATCAATGATATCTAAGATTTTGAAACTAATTAATTCCTTTCCTTTTCTATTCAGTTTCTTTCAGTCTTTTGTTGTGAAATATATCAGAAAAATTTTCTGTAGTACTTACATGAATAATGATATTTTACATTGATACTTTTAACTACCGTGGCATAGCATGTCTGGCAGATATTTTCACTTTAAGACAATTGTATTGTGCTGTGCAAATTTGTTACAAAAAACGTTTTTCTATGTTATAGTTGCGTCGTTTGTCTATCTTTGAGCATAAAAAGTTTTATGCTAAATTAGTAATAATAGTAATGATAAAATAAAAAACCCAGTGAATTAAGTATCAATGAATAGACATTATTGCTTCTTTCAGGCATTATTGAAGTACTTGCAGGATGAACATCTGGACAAAAAGAAGAAAGAATTCAGTATAGCTGGCTGGGAAGTAGTTAATTGTAAGGTAAGCAATTCTTGTGTATCAAACAGTTTATTTACAATGCTTCAAGTTAATGTTCTAAGATAGTCTGTAGTTGGCAGTCATTGGGCTGCAACAAAAAACTGGCATCGGTTCAGTGAAGTATTCTGAAGGGATGTCAAGTGGAAGTAGAATTTTTTCATTATAATATTGATGTGAAAAAAATGATGCAAACATCAAGTTATAGTTCAACATAATGAAAACATTGGTTTAAAAATATTATTCAAGAAATATTGCAATTGCTGTTGTTATGAAACTCCTGTAATTCATTTGATTGAATTTTAAAACAGAAAAATGAAGATCTGTATTGGAGATAAGGAAATTAAAATAATTATAAATATAAATATACAATAAAATTAGGCAAAACTTAAAATTTACCATAAAAATTAAATTAATAATGCCAAAAATTAACTCAGTTCATGTACATTGATGCATTTACAAAAATAACAGTTTCAAACATTATTTCATGTGTTAATCAAAGATCTCCAAATTTCTATTTTTATTTTAAAATATTCCCTCTTAAAAGGGAGGCTATGAGAATTAGAGAGGATAACAGCATTGAACATACCTATCCTGCTACAATTGGACATTATTTTACTAATAAATCTCAGAAGCTTATCCCCAATGCAATGTGAAGTTCTTATTCAAAACCGAAAGAAAGAAAGAAAAAGAAGGGGAAAAGAAAAGAAAAAAACTGGAAACTGAAATTAGTTTACAGATTGTAATTCTATCTAGTGACAGGTTGTTTAAGCTGCTCCTTCTAAACTATTTTAATGTGACATGGAAGTATCTTGGAGATAAGCAAAACTTATTTTTTGCCCATCTGAGCTTCCTTTTTTTAGTTTCCTACAGGATTATGAATATAGTTGAGGCAAACAAGTGTAAGATGGTAAATGGTAGGTAAATTTTGGAATTAGTGAACTAAAGAAAGAAGATTGTATGCAAACTAGTTCACTTCTTTGAAGAACTATTTTTACCACTAGCATTATTTAATCTGTTTTAAATGATAAAATTAATGTGTGAGAAATTCTAGCCCTTAAAATAAGTGCAGACAATTTATTCAAAATTGAGAAATAAACAGTAACTGTTATTCAAGAGGCATATGAATATAACAAAGTTCAATTCTATGTTGTGGAAAAGGATAAAACAAAAGAGAGGAAAATGGAAGAAAAATGAACAACTAGTTGCCAAAACTATGTATAAGCAGAAAACTTGTGGTGTTACAGCAATTTATTTATAATTTTATTACATTCCAAAGGATCAATGAAAAAAGGACCTGTGGCATTTTTATAAGCGTACTTTGCTCTATTCTACATTATTAAAAGAATTAGGGCTGTTTTCAAGGAAAACTTTTTTGCCAATATGTCATGCAAAATTACATGAATATTACTCATAGTTTTGAAAAACTGTCCATGACCTTATTTAAAGCTCTGGTTTTGAGAACAGATTTCATTAAGCAAAAAAGCTCAATCTTCAATATTGTAACTGTAGTCAATGCTGAACAATTTTTAAATTTTTAAAACTTCGAAGTTCAACAAAAGTGAGATGTGGGCCAGTTGTTTAAACATTTTTTTCTCTATCGAGGAAAGAACTTTAATCGAAAAATATTGAGCCATTTTTGAGAAAATTTTGAAAATATTAAGGCTTCATGTAAAGTATCACCAAAAATCAAAATGTTTCAAATTCAAGTACCCTTGAGTTTAGCCAGATCAAACGGAGTGTTGATTTTGGAGAAAATCGTCTGAACAGATCTGGTGCTAGTGTTAACCGCAGAAAAACAGGTGGCCTGGCCTGGCCTGGCCTGACCTGACCTGACTGACTGACTGACTGACTGACTGACTGACTGACTGACTGACTGACTGACTCTTCTGATTGGACTGACTGACTGACTGACGGACACATACTGACAGACAGACATGTTCCTGCAAGTAAACCAGTTTTCCAGTATCAAGGACCTACAAAACATTGATTCCGACTACACAACATATTAGAGAAAATAATTTACTACATATATGAGCCAGAATTATCCACTTTTTCAATATCAGTCCCCCCAAGAAAACTCTCCACGAAAAATCTCCACTTTCCACTTCAGCACTACAATACTTTCTCTTTACCACGTATTAAATACACAGTAGGTGAGAAAATAAAAATAGACCAGTCAGTGCAAGTACATCAAATTTTTAATCACCCTCTGAGAATAATTTGTAACATTTCTATCTTATTTTCCAGGATATTCCAGAGCAGTTGAATGGCTGTGATTGTGGAGTATTTGCCTGCACGTATGCAGAATATATCTGTCGTTTAGCAAAATTAGCATTTACACAAGAGCATATGCCATATTTTAGAGTAAAAATGGCCTATGAAATCCTTACAAAAAAGTTGTTGTTATGAATAAGTAAAAGTGTAACGTTTGAACTTTTTTTAGTGCTGCATTTTTCAAGTTGCATTTCAAGAACATATGCTAGAATGACTGCATTTAAGGTTCATCAGTTTCGGTCAAAAAATGTCATAGTTTTTAGGCAAATATTTTTCGTAACTTCTGAAACATTTTCTTGCCCTTTTTCAATGAACTGGTCATTTTATAATTTTTAAGTAATTTATTATGTTATTTTGTTTATTTTACAAAAAAATTTTGAATTTTTTGTACAGCAAAAATTTGTTTACTCCAATCATCTTTGTGTAGTCCATATTTTGTCCCTTTAAAAAAGAACGTCTTAATTTTTGTAATGAATGTTCAGATATCGTTTTTACTAACAATAGTTTAAGTATAAAAATGTATATGAAGTCATCTTGTTGAATATTACGTTGTGGGTATCAAAATAATGTTCAGTGCATTGCTGATAATTTTATTTCTCTAATGGAAAGGAGGAATCGCAGAATTTTAGGGAAACACCTTAGAATTTTACATGTATCTTCCAAAATCCACACAGCTCAATAAATAATTTTATGAAGTGCCTGGAAATACAAAAATGATTAAATAATTAACTATTTCAAAGTAAAGGTGATATCCATTTAAAAGGTCGGTTTTGAAATTTAGTAAAAATACTCCAAAACTAGGATAATTATTTTTTTAATGCAGTAATATGCAAATCCCACCAAAGCAAAATTTGGCAATTACAAAAGAGGTTCATAGTGGTGAATGTATTTATGTTTATACAAGTGTGATTAAATATTTATGTAATTTTTAAGAGGAAGGCAACCATGTAAATTAAAAATGATTTTGTCAATGTTCAGAAATCAGCCCAAATCTTAGATGTTTACTCACATTTCTTTTCACAATTTCCAGGTTTCATAGTGATATGAAAATTTATTTATAGAGAAGCAAAATATGTAGAATCCATTTGTAAAGTATCAGAGTATTTCTAGCTCTGGGGTTAAAAAGTGCATTTATGGATATAAGTAAATTTCTTTGACAATGTCACATTTTACCAAGTGTTTCATTTTAGATTTGCAATTTGCAAGAAAGTAGTGTGTGTTAAATTTCTCTTGAGGGATAGAGCTAGAATTTGGAAGCAACTACTTTCTTTAGAAAGAACTGGTGGGAGGAGTTTGTTTTCTAAACTGACCATTATAACCAGACATGCTAATGTACATATGCCTTCTGTGGAATGGAATTAATAATATTATTTGTATGTAAAGTTTTATAAAAATTGGTATGTACAGGAAAAGACTGATTCATAAAGATGTAGAAATAATTGTACTAATTTTTTTGTTGTTTGTTTGTAATTTGCTGAAAAGTTTCTTTTTTCATGAAGGTGGTTGTAAAGTATCTTATTCACTTTCTGAAAAATTTTGTACAGATGTATTTTTCTCTTGTAAATATATGTGTGAAAGAGCTCTTTAATAAATATTTTGAAAAATAAAATCCAGGAATTTAATGTATGTGGAGGAGTAAATCTGCAGGAACAGACAGGGTTTAGGAATGTTAAGAGGCACGAGAGATCAAGAATCTAACCTGAAATGTATTATGGAAGAAACTTAGGAATTTCAAAAAGATGTGTATCTGTGCTTTCTGGACTACTCAAAAGCATTTGACTGAGTTGATCATGAACAAAAGTAGTAGATGACTAAAAAGATGAGAACTCCAATACATCTGGTTGTATTTATAAAATCACTTTACACAATAACTGTACAATCAAGAGATAAAAATACAAAAAATAAAGGGGAAACTCGCTGGTTCCAAGTGAATAAAGATGTAAGACTAGAATGCATACTCCAAGACTCTTCAACCATGCCCAACTAGTCGGCTGTGATTCAACCTATCTACAGAACGCATCACAAGAATGAGCACCAGATAAGAAATGGACACAAGTGTTAGAATCATGGGAAAGCAAATCAAAAACTTAAAAATATGCTCATGATACCACACTCCTTACCGATAAGAGATACACTCTGGAAAGATTAGTAACGAAAGTAGCAGAAGAAAGTAGGAAAGCAAAACTAAATCTAAATTTCAAGAAAAATCATATTTATGTCAAATAACAGAAAAGAAAGCTTAAAATTAATGAAGTGAAATACTTGAGAAATACTATTACAAGCTATGGATATTGAACAGAAGAAGTTACTAAAGAGAAGATGAATGCTAGAAAAAGCAGTGAAAAAAAATTGCACAAATTAATAAATAAATAAAAAAATAAAATTAATAACCTAAGCTACACTTAAGACCAAACTCCAATTCATCAAGAAAATGGCATTTCCAATTTGGTTCAATGGGTGTGAAAGCTGGATGTTAAGAAAGGCAGAAAAAGGAAGATGCTTTTGATGTGGAGGCATTTAGTAAAATGGGAAGACAAAAAGAAACAAAAGGCTGAAATTTAGAGAAAATAAACCCATAACTTTATCTAGAAGCAAAAGCGACTCAATTGAAACATGTTTTGAACATATTATGAGATCAAAATCTCTGGAAATGGAGATAATCCTCAGAATGAGAGACATATGAAGGAGGGAAAACAAAATATTTAGGTGGTACTCGGTGGCGTCATTTCACGTTGGACCTAGGGTGTTGGCAGTGAATGAAAGTGTTAACCTCCACACTACAGTGCGGCTTTCACACAGTTGAACTTGACGTTTCGTCAGTTGTTTGGCCAGCTGTGACACTGCTCCAATCGGGAGCTTGCACGTCACTACATATAGTGACAGCTTGTCACAGCTGACGAAACGTCAAGTTTAACTGTGAAAACCGAAGTATATAGAAAGATTTTCCTAAGGATGAGGCAAAGTGACAGCTAGTACTGGCAACATAACTGAAGGGTCTGTGGTCGTTGTGCCCTTGAGCCCATTAGACTCCCTTCCTGCATTCGTTCGTTTACAGATGGCTAACTTGTAAATGGGGCTTCGATGCTTCCTTTTGTGACGTCCTCGTCCGACAAAAATATAGTGCGCCGCCAGAAATAATTGGAAACAGGAAGTCCAGTGTTATGTGCTCTTCTGTAAAAATTCTTGTTTTGCTATAAACATTACATTAAACTTACTTTTTGTGTGATAAATATTACGTTTATTTTAAAACCGAGATTTGAATGCGAGATGCGTACCGGTGCACGTGTTTCCGTCTTGAAATCATTTTTCTTTCTATTTACATTCGTGGCAGTTTTCTTTTACTGATTGTGAGAGCATATTAAGAGATTTTCAACACACATAATTAAATTAACTATTTCTCGGACTCGCGTACGTGCATATACCTCAGCGAAACTCTTAGACTTCTGGATAGTGATGTCTTCACTACCAATTCGTTTACTACGCTCCTTGAAGTCACGAAGGTTAAGCGAATTCGAGACTCGCGGATTCCTGGTTGGGTGACCGGCCAGGAATCCCGGGATCTAACGCCGTCGAGCCTCTGGCCGAAGGGATAAAAGGCACTGACTGACTGACTGCGACGTGACGAGACTTGACATAGTAATTATTCAGTATAGTATGCTCAGTAACGGAGGATTACTCCAGAAGAAAGCGCTCAACGCCCAAGAAGGGTTAAGAGAAGTGTTGTATCAACAGTGACGCAACGAATTTTAAGCCGCGCTCGTGGCACATAGCGAAGTCGCTTGCCTTTCACCACTGATGTCCGGGTTCGATTCCCGTCGAATCTCGTGTGAAATTTGTTCCAACAAAACGAGTTTGACTGCTTCACAAGGGCTAGACCAACCCCTGTGAAGTGTCCTAAACTCTACCACATCCCTTATTCCTTCCCAATTCTGGCCGCTGGGCAATGACGCAGAAGCGCGTAGTAAGAGGCACGTACGCGGAGATGCTACCTGGCGGTCCTCTTGACAACTGACTACGACGTGACGTGGCACGACAGGTAATGGAGGATTACTCCCGCGCAAGTTAATGGAGGATTACTCCCCAGCGCAAAGCGCTCAACGCCCCTTAAGGGCTTTGGAGACGCGTTGCGTCAATTTGTAAGACGCGACAAATTATAAAGAAAAACACGAAGAGACGTGGCTGAACAGCTGTCGCGCCGGAGGGATGCATCTCTGAATTACACGATCTTCACTTGTTACGCGAACTGTCACTTTGGCTCATCCTCAGAAAAATCCTTCTAAACATGTGATGTTCACTTGTTACGCGAACTGTCACTTTGGTTCATCCTCAAGAAAATCCTTCTATACTATTTTCACTTATATGTTTAGAGTAAAAATTAATTATATAAACAAAATCCTGATTTATTGTAAATTATAATATTGAAAGAATGAGGGGAAGACAATCGCAAAATAACAATGAGGATGTTGAAAAGATTGAAATGATACATTTTAAAATATTTAAAAAGACATGCTCTTACTTACTCACGATACATCCCGAAAACGGATGCAGTGTTGTCAGATGCCGAATGAGAAATCGGGACTGCGCAAATGCGGAAGTTTCCGCATGAACACAATGAAACCGAAATGAGCAAGAAGCCTGACAGTTGAAGTTGAACTACCTTCACGATTTCATTAACCAATGCTAAATATTGTGTTCGTTTCTTTCTTTCGAAATAAAAAGTTTTAATCGTCGAAGAAAAATTGCGGAATTTGTCCATCGGCGTGGATTGCGGATTGGACCTTCATTAGGCAATACTGGTTGCAAACATTTTCCAACGGCCTGAGCTGCGCTCACACACTGTCGGCGTTGCATGGACGCGCTGTTATTTTTTATTTGTTGCGTCTACAACTTACCGCAACGCGTCTCCAAGCCCCTTAAGAGGCGTTGTGCGCTTTGCTCTGGGGAGTAATCCTTCATTAATTTGCGCTCTTGAGGTGTAATCCTTCATTAACCTTATGTCACGTCACATCGCAGTCACTTGTCAAGAGGACCGCCAGGTAGCATCTCCGCGTACGCGCCTCCTGCGTCACTACCCGGCGGCCAGAATTGGGAAGGAATTAGGAAAGGGGTAGGGTTTAGGACACTTCACAGGGGTTGGACTAGTCCTTGTGAAGCAGCCAAACTCGTTTTGTTGGGACAAATTTTACACGAGATTCGACGGGAATCGAGCCAGGACGTCAGTGGTGAAAGGCTAGCGACTTCGCTATGTGCAACGAGCGAGCTTCAAATTTTCGACCTATGGCACCGATCGTACGGACGACCAAAAAATGAAGAAATCTAAATAAATTCAAAGAAAATGTTTTTTTATTTCCTTGGGCGTTGACACACGACTTGCATACCCAAAGAAAACGCCACTGGTTCTATGAAGTAATCAAGCTTGTGTGGCCAGACAAAATGTTTCGAAGACAAAAACCAGTGGAGGAAACTGAAACATGATGTTACATTAAAGAATAGAGAGTTTGAGCGAGCAGCGAACAAATGGCTGGTTCTGATGGTATATCGACTTAGGATAATGAATCACTTGCAATCTATATTCTACTACTGTTGCTCCTGCTACTGCTGCTACTATTCCTGCTCCTACTGCTGCTTCTCCTACTACTACTGCCGCTATTGCTCCTACTCCAATTCTTGCTGCTGCTACTACTACTACTACTACTACTACTACTACTACTACTACTACTACTACTACTACTACTACTACCACCACTACCACTACCACTACCACTAGTACTATTACTACTTTTACTACTACTTCCACCTTATCGAGTTGAATCGGTTCACGAAGGCGAGTCCTGACGGGGCGACATGGCAGGCCCTCGTGTGATCCTTTCTCCATCTTCCTTCCCCTTGTTTTCCATTTCATATATTACCTTCACTCTTATTATCCTTCTTTTTCTTGACTGGCCTTCTTTGTATCCCGACGTCTACTCGTGTAATTGCCATGCTTGGCGTGAGCCATGCCGTGTCGAAGTCAATGGGTGTCATGGTGATTGACGGGGTTTGTTTCTTTTCTTTCCTGGTGCCACTTTATCCATGACTATTTTGTTATATATTTTGGGTAACATTCACCGTGTCCTAATACACTGGCTTTGGTCTGAGTCTCTTCTATACTTGGGTTTTCATAACGTGGCGCGTTAGGGCTTCTCTTCACGATGGAATATGGCGCGGCTTTTTGCGTCTTTCTCGATCGTGCCGCAAGATGTCGCATGATCGGGACAATATATAGCAGAGCTGCAGATCAAGCGACATCTAGCGACACGACTGACAAAGACGCGAAAAGCCGTGCCACATTCGTGAAGCCAGGTCTCTCACGCGACACGTTACGAAAACCCAAGTATAGTAACCCACTCCCGATCAATCGACTTGGACTATACTCCGATTTAAACATAGCTGCACTTCAAGGTCACGAGCTGGAAGGAGAGGGGGGACATTATTATCCAATCGGGAGCTCCAATACCAAACATTTAAGTCCTAAAGCAGCTCTCGATTGGAGGACAGGTTTCCATCTCCTTCCAACTTGGGGCCTTGAAGTGCAACTATTTTTAATCGAAGTATAGGTCTCTGAATTTCGTTGGTGAGTGGGGGTGGGGTTCCTCCCGAGAGTGTGAGGCAGGGAAGAAGCGATCCACTCTGCTATAGCTACTGTTGGCACATAGGCGGCTAAACTTAATTGAAATTTGGCACCGTACTTGGAATTCTATAATTTATAACAATTCCTTGGCGCTAATTAACAGCAAAGGGCATGCATTTTAAACGTCCCGCGTTGGACTTTTTCTGTAAAAACCGCAGGCTGGCTTCCAGAGAGAAAGGCAAATACGTATTTCGTATGGAACTCTTTGGAAGGACAAACTGTTTTAAAAACGTGAACTGCTTTCATACACGCTCGCGAGATCGCTCCAGATACTTGAAATCCGGATTGTTGGCACTTTTGGGAATCAAATGCATTTCTTAATATGACCCCACCATAGTCTATTGTTGGAGAATTTTTCAGCCGAGCATTTTCACAAAAGATTGCCTCGTCGGCAAAAAGGTGTAGTAGTAATTCACATCCTGTCTGCATTGAAAAAAAAAGTAAATTTTTGACTGTTGGTAGCGGGGGCTACCTTACAACCGTGTAGATTCCGTGCACAGAAGTGTTTTGGCACGGACACATGCCTGAAATTGTATTACGCCCGAATTACTACAGAAAACAATCTTCTGTTCGCCTAAGACAAGGTAACATTGACAACTTCTTCAGTATTCAATAATTCTTACGCTGAGGTAAACTAATAGTTCTTCAATAATTGTTTTTCGGAATTTTCCATTGTGCCAAGCAAGGAGATTGCGGCAGAACGCCTGTAGACAACCCAATTCACTTTCGGTGGCTCTCCCAAAACTCTTATGAAGCTATTTTGCAGCCTCAACAGCTACCTTGTCACTCTTATGGAGTGTCCACTTGTTGGGCTCCGTGTAGGGTGGCAGCCACAAATATGAACAGTTTTCCCATCTACAGTGCCCGAGCTAGACAATTTTGGGCTCGGGAAAATGCTAAAACGTAGTCCCCCCCCCCATTTCGAAAAAATTAAAAATTTGTAAAGTTGTATTAAGAAATTATATGAGTTATTTTATTGCAACAAATAACAAAAATTTCGTTTAAGCTAGAAGAAGCTTTTGGAAATATATTTTAAATAATAATTTTAAGTAAAAGTATTTAGTGATCAGATAATTCAATTTTCACGGTGAACTTAAAAAAATTGTGTTTAGTTACTGTATAATAAAAACACTTGTTAAATACTTAAAATAATATGAATTTCAGTAGAACATATTTTAATGTTAACGTCATTTGATTCATTTCGTAGTCATACCTTATAAAAAATGACTATAATTAAATATTTAAGGTAAAATGTTAATTGAAAAGTTTATCAAATATCGGACTGCTGTACCGCGAAGTATAAAATTAGTTTTAAAATAACAATTAAAAGTTAAAATTAAAATAAATATATAGTACTATAAATAAAAATAAAAGTTAAAGTTAAAATAACAATTAAGATAGCAGGTTTCTCCAGTCGTCATTTATTTTTTTTTATTTTTTTCCATCAGTCCCATCATCGGGTCCCTTGACATGCTAAGCCCTGAGCGATCGCTCGGCTTGCCCATGCCTAGCACCGGCACTACCTATCTATGGAGAGTAAACCCTCACCTCTGTCCTAGATCGTCAGGAAGAGAAGACTATGTAAGTAAAAGGAATGTCGACCCCGACAGTTGTTTTTTTTTTTGTTTTTGTTTTTGTTTTTTTGTTTTTTTTTTCAAAGAATGTGACAATTTTTGGTAATGGTTATAACGATGAAGAATAACAGCGCCACAAAGCTTGCCATGGCTGTAGAAAAATTAGAGAAGTTCCAGGTGGGCGGTTCGTCAGCGCTCTAGTACTATTGTATTCGTACGTAGGTCTGACGAACAAATAGACGAGATCATAAAATTAAAGGAAATGGGCGATCTCCATTCCCAAGTGTTCACCAACCCTATCCTAATAACGTTTTCCATTCGTTGCACTGAAACCCACCCTCGTGCAGGGCAGAAACGTCATCGCTCCGCAACAGTGCTGCCCCACACGCGTGAAGGGCAGCTACGAATGAAACGGATTCCGGAACTGAGTCAGGGCTTATGCGCTACGCAGCTGTTCTTGGTCAGTCACACTGACGCAGTGAGATTATAGATAGCTGTTCTTGGTCTGTCACACTGATGGAACTCCAAAAATAATAATTTTGAATTTTGATCATTGTTATAATGTTTATGAAGTCTTTTGGCAATTCGTACTTCTTAATTCATAAATTATTAACGTGTGATTTCTTTATTTAAAAACTACGAAAACTTCAAATGCGTATGTGTCAAAAATTTCATTTTTCGAGATTTGCCAGTGAGCGATATAGTACACAAGATTTCGAACCGAAAGGCTTCTGCAGAATTGTTTGGTTATTGAAAACCATAAAAATATTAACATGAGCATTTTCGCTGGTATATGTATAGGCGTGCGAGAAACATTTCTTGGCTCATATATTTGAATGATTTTGTAAGAGTCACTATTTTTATTTTCACTTTATTAGCGTATCGAATTTGAGACATACCTACACTTTGGTTTCCAATTAGCATCGAATTTGATAAAATGAAGTTATTCAAGGTTAAATTTCAGGAAAACACAAACTGATACCGGGAGCGGTAGCTCAGTGCATCAACTAATGTCACCGCAGCGTCTCTGACCGGGAGGTCCTAGGTTCGACTTCTGACGGAGGCAGGATTTTCGACCCTAGCTTTTCAGCTAGGTTGAATTCAGTCGCTGTCTGGGGGAGAATTCTAGCGACCGGCTGCTCTGATCGGTAGTTTTCCATGGTTTCTCCGATCAACACCAGGCGAATGCCGGAGCAGCACCCTACCAAACGAGCCACGGACCGCGCGCGATCTTTCCTTCCTCTTCCTTGTCCTATCCTCTCCCCTTACACACACTTACACTATCATGCACTACACTACCACATATTCCGGGAGACCTATCGGGAGCTTAGAGCTTGTCCCGGCTGGGGCGGTGCCCGGCTGGTGGGAGAGGTCTGGTTAGGGGAAAACCCCACTAGCCGGCGGTGGGTCGGCACCGGATCTCGCCATCCAGCGGGGGAAGATCATCGCCATATCCTGAGGAAAAACATGCACTACACTAACGGAACTAATGACCAAAGCAGTTGACGCGCCCGGAAACACGAAAAAATCAATCAATCAATCATCACAAACTGATATTCCGAACTTCGCGAGTCGCAAAAAATATTTTAAGACATTTCTTGCAAAACATAATACACTTCATTATTCGAAGTATCCTTGCGTGACAGTAGATCCTCAATTACCTTCACAATTTCACCACGAATCCAAAACAGCATGGATAATTTCCGTACTTAACCTCACAATGGCCCGGTGCACTGGACTGCACTGACGAGATCGTCAGTGCAGTTTAGGGCGCCCCGAGTGCGCCCTGGTTCCGTGCGATTGTGCGAATGGAACATGTGCTTCTTTGCACTGGTGCGCCCTAGCGGTCGAATGGAACACGAAAGTTGCCCTGAGTGCGCACCAGTACGGCGAATGGAAATCGCTATTAGTCTCTACAAGCGTGTGGTAAACCATGAAGACTTTGCAATTGAATTCGAGAAAGATCAGAAAACATTTTTCCAGGCAGAGGGGTTAACGATATTATATATCGTCAATTAACGATATTAAATGGAGGTTAAAGATCACGAAACTCGGCGTCAGAGATTGTTTTCACAAACGACAAACTATGAGCAGCGAGTCCAATTCTTCAGTGGTTCAAGAGTCTTGATTTCGGCGATTACTTTACCTTATCGTAAATCTTGATAAAATAATCTACAAATTATCTTTAATATCGTGCAAATATACTTGTATTTTTATTAAATAGTGTATAAACATTTAAGACATAGATATTTTTATTTTTAATTTAGGGGGGTTAGTTTTGCCCCGGGTGACACCAACTTAAGCTACACCACTGAGAACTTGTATCATAATACAATCTATATCGTAATGAGTGTCATTAATCAAGGGATTGCAGGCATCAAATTATAGAACAGAAAACAGAATTATACAACGGGAGTATAAAAACATTATTAATTGTTGCGCCACGATGATATTCAGGATTTTGGTGAAGCTGTTCTTTTGTCTGTAAATTGGGAATTTTATGAGGTCCAAAAATGTGAGCAGAAGTTATATGAAAATTACATAAAAATATTAAGGAATTCATGGGTATCACAATAATTTGTGTGCCGTAAATCTGAATAAAACAACATTCGAAGTCATTAGTTGAACTTATCTTTCTTTCATTTTAAATAATATTTTTCGATTACAATGTAAGTGCCTTTGGTAGCTGGAATGCGATTATTCGATTGGAAGCTTCAACTTCAAAAACTGAAGATCCCTTTTGGGTTACCGCGTCTCAGGTAATCAAATGCCAAACGTACGTACAATTTAATCTGAAAATAATCTCAAAGCTGGCGCCAAAGCAAGGGCACCAACATGAAAACATTACGCCATAGATCGCGGAAGTTGGTTGCTGACACTGTACAACCATCGGGCGAACAGATGAACGTGTTTCGCGAGTGTTTACTGTAATTGTATATTGTGAAGGTTAAGAGATATTTAATACATTATCTAGATCTGACCTAGATAGTATTCACCGTGTTGATAATTGCCATTGGGTGTGAAGAAAATATTCATACACTCAATTTGCTTTTGAAGTAAGTATAGTATTACTGATGATATAAAATACTTCGTAGAACAATACTATATATGACATTACTTTGTTAGATTTACGAATTCCATTTATTAATTTGTTCAGGTAATGGACGCAGGAAAATCAACTCTTAAAGAAAATGAAGATAAAGAACCAGTGGAGACCTTCAAGTTCAAACCGAAGAGAAGGAAGATGTTGCGACAACGCGAACCCACCCCAGACGATGAAAATGATCCGGAGGATGAAAGTAACATTAGTGTTACGCTGGAGGAAATGAAAACTGTCCAGAAGCTTCGTCGCCGTCAGAATGGTGTTAGCATTGTGAGTTTGGCTCTTGGCAAGAAAGTCGCTGCAGAGGAAGAAACATTAGTAAGTGACCCATTTAAAGTAAAAACAGGAGGTATGATTGACATGAATGCTTTAAAGAGTGGTAAAGTGAAACGTGTTGATGATGCGTATGACACTGGCATAGGAACACAATTCTCTGCCGAAACTAACAAAAGAGATGAGGATGAAGAAATGATGAAGTATATTGAGGAGGAGTTGTCAAAAAGAAAAGGTCAACTGAAACAAGAGGAAGAAGCTAAGAAAAACGAAGCCAACAAATATTGTTCTCCTGAAGAAGCTGCTTTGCAAGCAGTACCAGAGCATCTTAGAGCATCATCAACTCATCGTTCAGAAGAAATGCTCTCCAATCAGATGTTGAGTGGGATACCTGAAGTTGACTTAGGAATAGATGCAAAAATTCGTAACATTGAAGCTACTGAGGAGGCCAAACTGAAACTCTTGTGGGAGAGACATAGTAAAAAGGATGCACCATCTCAATTTGTTCCAACAAATATGGCTGTCAATTTTGTACAACACAATAGATTCAATATTGAAGACCCTGAACCTCCAAAATGCAAAGATAAAAATAATGCTCACAGAAAAACAGCAAGTGCAGCATTTGTTGGCCCTAGTAATGATAATAAGTCTAAATGGTCTCGTGAAAATGGTGAGAAAGCAACTGATGACTATCATTATGAAAGATTCAAGAAACAATTTAGAAGATACTAAATATAACCATAATATTTCCAGTATCCATTGCATTAACTGTTGTTTTGTGATAATAGAGACTAATAGACATTTTAGACACTTGTGAAGTGTTATTTTCTTTGAATTTTGAACTCTTGTTTTATGTAATATATGCATGCTAACATTATAAAGAAATATTTTTCTGTGCAAAGAATTGATGTAGCATAGGAATTTAAGTGAAAATGTGTAAAAAAATGTCTGCTATCCTATGTCATGGGGACATTCCGCCTCAGCTGTTCCTATGAAAATAAATGGAAATATGCATACATAAGGAATGGTTGGTTCAGAATTTCAATATACTTTCCTTAATTTTACCAATTGTAAATCAGTGTTGTGATAATCACTTCAAATATTAAATAGCGTGTCCAGTTTCATATCAAAAATATCTTTAAGAAATTGCAGTTGTTGAGACTAGTATGTCCCAAGTTGGGAGTAATTTCAATAAGTTATGAATTCAATTCCCTCTGCATTTTTGGAAAGGCTGTATACAACTCATGTGTACTTATGCCTTTAGTTCTTACTGTCAAACTCAAAAATATGTATAAAACTTGGAAGAAATTTCCAAACTTATCACTTCTACTAATCATGTGGATTGGGCTATCATTACTATTTTCAATTCTGAACCTATTTAAAGTTATATTATTTTCTAAAATGTTTTTATAAAAAAAAAAAAAAAAATTCATCTCTTAGTGTCCAACCAGATTCTGATAAATTAAGCCTCATTGTTGATAAAATTATCAAATTTTTTTAATGCCTTTTTGGTTTAATTTCTGCACTTTCTGCCACTTTTAAGTTGTGGGTGTGTTTTCCATACTTGTCGATTAGTGTTTTGAATTTTTTCCTACCCAAGTACTAGCAGGAATATGGTTAAATTTAATTTGGAATTTTTTGTGTTACTGATTTTAGGTAGCCTTTGTTCTATTATTATGGTATTGATTTAGTCCCTTGCACGGTTACATTTTGAATTTTTCCTTTACAAAAACTTTTCCATAAATATAAACAACCAGCTAATATCTGCTGGCACTTCAGTTGTAAAGTATCTTATGTGAATCTCATGTTGTTGGAATTTAATGTAAATATTGTAAATATAGTTTTTAGGAAACTAGGCTAATATTTGAGACAGTGTTATTAGATGGTTGTTTTGTGTTTTCATATTTTTCAAGTTATTGTATAAAAAAGATAAATTTTGTTAATTTTACAAATCTTTTCATTTTGTGTGGTTTTATTGTATAAGTATCCATAATAAATCGTTGTTTAACTTGTAATACTTATGAGGTCTGCAAATCAGCAGACAAAATGTTGGGCATATCCCTCTTTTTTATTGTGAAAATAATTGACTTGCTGAATCAATAATAAAATTATTTGGAAGAAATGTTATGTGATTATCTTTTGTTACCTAATAGAAATCTTTCCATTAATTGCCAATCAGTAGTATCAAAATCAAGTACCTGTTAGTTTTTCAGAATTTTATCAAGGTAGTGTAAAATTTTAGTCTCTTCATCAAATATGTATGTAGTGTAACACAAATTAGGACAAGTGTTTTCAAAATAAGCTATGCAATTCTTTCTTCACTTCACCATACCCTCATCTTGAGAGCTTTATAAAGGATCTATATTAGTTCTGTTCTTCCTATTTTTCATGTTGCCACTTCACTTCCTTACAAACGGGAGCGGTGGCTCAGTACATCAACTGATGTCACTGCAGCGCCTGTGACCGGGAGGTCCTAGGTTCATCTGATGGCGGCAGGATTTTCCACGCTAGCTTTTCAGCTAGGTCGTATTCAGTCACTGTCTGGAGGAGAATTCTAGCGGCCGGCTGCTCTGATCGGTAGTTTTCCATGGTTTCTCTGATCAACATCAGGCAAATGCTGGAGCAATACCCTAACAAACGGGTCACGGACCGTGCGCGATATTTCCTTTCTCTTCCTTGTCGTATCCTCTCCCCTTACACACACACTAACATGCACTACACTACCACATATTCCAGGAGATCGGTCCGGAGCTTAGAGCTTGTTCTGGCTGGGGCGGTACCCCGCTGGTGGGAGGGTCCTAGTTTGCGGGAAACCCCACTACCCAATGGTAGGTCGGCGCCAGATCTCGCCATCCAGCGGGGGAAGATTCCTACCATCTCTCGAGAAAAAGCATGCACTACACTTATGGGACTAATGACCAAAGCAGTTGATGTGCATGGAAACACTAAAAATCAATCAATCAACTTCCTTACAACAGAGCTCATAAAGCAACATGGCCAATATCTTCCTTAGGTCTAAAACAAGGCTCTTGCTGCATATCACTGTATTTCCTTTCTGAAAGCTGCTTTTCTCCTCTTAATTTTCACTGTGTATTTCCCCTCTTTGGTTGTGGTTAAAACCAAATGTCTTAATTTTAACTCTCTATCTTCCCATTCTTAGTTCTTATACAGTCTCCATTCTCATAGGAAATTTAATATAATGACATAAACACAAGATTTGCATATTCATTCACTTTTTCATCAGTGAAACATGAAGAAAAAAACAACTGACTAATAAAATTAAAAGAATGACATAATGATGTGTTTGTGTTTTAGTCTCTAAAGTGGCACCAATACGAATGTTAGCGACAGTCAATTGTATTATGAAAATCATTGTGAATGATCCAAATAATAAACCTTGCAAACTTCTATGTTTCTATGAGAATGGGATGTATGTCCTCTTGGTTGTTAATCATTACTCACTTTACTCATAAATGTGTTAATCGTGTGTAATAAAAGGTTTAAATGCTGTGATGGAGGCAATTCACTGGATGTTTCCTGTGAGGGGTGAAAAGAGTAAAAATGTTATTTATTTTCATCAGTTACAAACTCAATCAGCGACCGATCTGTATGTGGGCTAAGACCCAGTGTGGTAAATTTTTAATATTTTAAATTAAACATTTTAAATATTTAATTCATATTCATTTTTTAATATTAATTTGAATATTTTTAATATTTAGTAAGTAGCCTGCAGCAGCAAAAATGCTGCTAAACAGAACCTCATAATGTGGTTTCCAAAATAAAGCCTGCTCTTTGCTCAAGAAAACAAACAAAATTCTCTTGTAAAACCTGCAACAACTTAAATAGTGCCGATCCGGTGGCTGAGATCGCTAAGGCAACAGTGCCGTAGCGATCTCGAACCGAAAGGTCTCAGGTTTGAGCCCCACCTCGGGCATGATTGGATTTGTGTTCGTCCTTTCACCCCTTATCATCACCATATCATTTCATCTTCATAGTTACCACACCATTAACTCCAATAGTGGTCGCTAATAACCTAGATGTTGATGCGACCTAAAACAAATACCACCTTAAATATTTAAACAAAAACAGTCTTCACAAACTTTTTTATTAAATTTATTTATAGTCGCATCAACTGTGAGGTTATTAGCAACTATTCAGTAAGTTTACAATAAGCGGTTTTCATAGCATGGTTACATACTTTACATTTTTAAATTTTAGTTCAGTGGATTACATTACAGTTTACATTGCACCAGTAGTTGGAAATATTTCACATGTTATGGTAATATACACAATACATACACTTAAAAAAAGAAACAGTTTTACAGTTCATTAGAGACATTAATTGATTTACAAAATTTTATAATTTTTCTTGTTGGGTGCTTGAATGAAGTAAATCATCAACATTTAAGTTCTGTAAGATTGATTGGCGGGATTGGTTGTACTTAGGACATTCCTGAATAATGTGCAATATTGTTATTTGTACAGTACATATATTGCAAATTGGGGGATTCACAAATATTGCTGTAGTGTAGAAAAGTATTTACTGAAATATGTCCTCATTTCTCTTTATTATTTATTACCATCTTTTAATATAACTGCTATTTCCTTGTTCTTATTTACATCTTTATGGAAATTTAATTTTGACTAGCTCAGATTACAGCATAAAGACACAACAATACTTAAATCTCTCTCAGGGTGGGAATAGTAATATATTTTTCTTGATGAGTCTGAAAATTACCTCCTTCCCATATGAGTACACAGTTGGTAATAACTTTTATAATATGGGAAAAACTGGAGTTGGTGGTTGTTTCCTTTTCAAGCAAACATTCTTCTAAATAACAACAATTAATTCTTAATAAAGTTGCAGCAGCATAAGAATATTTTCCATTATAACGGTTGTTTTAATGACTGAAATTGTTGCTGATTTTTGCTGTACGTTAGTGAACTATATACTTTAATAATTTAAATCTCTTTCTTTCAATAATTGGAATACCTATCTTTTATATGGTGATAACGATAGCCATCATTACTTTAATTATTAGTAATTCATACTTAATTGTATTCTTAACTTAAACATTCTTGCCCTTGTACTTCTGTTCTTAAATATCGTTGAAACTTCTTAATTTTGAAGCACTTCCCTGGTTCGATGAAAATCAGCTCTCTTGGTGCTGTAACCGAAACTGCGTGCCTCAGAGGTCCTCACATCTGTAACCAAATTCCATCCCCACTTACTTGTATATGTTTGTGTGTCCACACTTATAGTTTCATGACTTTCATCATCCAAATACTACACATCACGATTATTGTATGACCTTCATTATTTTTAATATCAATTTTAATACAGATAGACGATACAACATATTTTCATACCTATTGCCTTAGGCAGCTAAGGGCATCAATTTATGTCACTGTAGTGTCTCTGACTGCAAGGTCTTAGGGTTTGAGCCTATAAAGCAGGATTTAGGTAGTTTTAGCCCATAAAGCACGACATAGGTAGTTTTCTATGGTTTATCCAATCAACACCAGGTGAATGGTAGAGCAGTACCTTAACAAACAGGCCATGGACCACGTGTGATATTTCCTTCTTTTTGATTGTTCTACCCTCACCCCAGCAAGCCAACATGTAGATAGGCATTGAATTTCACCATCCAGTGGGAGAAGATCACTGCCCTCTCTCGCAATAAAAAAATGAACTATACTAATGAGACTTACTACCGTAGTAGTTGACATGCCCAGAAACACTAATCAATCTTGACATGCCAAAAACATTGAACCAGTTAATTTATTTATTTAACATCAAAAACAGTGTAAAACTGTGCGACATACTTTGGGTAGAAGTTCCATAATGCATCTAGTCAGAAGCAAATATTTAAAGGCATACTTCTTACTTGGAGTGTTGCTGTTGCATGACATCGTCTGTGTCCTAACCAGTGATGAACTGAGTATGGGAATTCAACCAATACACACAGAATGAGAAGAGGCAGAACACAATCAATTATTACCATTTTCTGCCATTATCATTTTCTGTCTTATTGAATATGTTTCATTTTTTGAGAGAGAATTTTTCCCAATATCCTGAATACCTAACGAAACCTTTGATATGTCTCGTGTGGCTGGAGGCTGCGTGGTTTTCTTTCAATTTCTCACTCTTATTTTCCACTGAAAACAAATAGGTTTGCTTTTTAATATGGGGATTTGAAGACTTCAGGATTAGTCATCTACCTTTGGCAGTTTCAATATCAGAGTAATAATATTTCTGTTGAACTCTGACCTCAGAATATTGATAAGCTAAGATCAGTGACAATAATGCTTTTAAATGCGACTGAATAGTTTTTTGCAACAATATTAATTTACCATTCTTACTACCTTTACTAACTTTATTACACTTTCTTTTAAAAACATTATATATTTGTTTCCATGAAGTACAGTTATGAACTCTAAAGTTAATTCTCTGAAAACATTTCATCAAATTGTACGCCATGTGACAATATCGACGATTTTTTAAATTGATACACCAACCTTGAATTTTGTTTGGAGAAATAAAATAAAATATTATTTCATCATAACTTCTTTTAATATTAATTAACTGTTTATTGACAAAAAATCTTGAGCAATAAAAATAGAATAAAAGAAGCCAACAGAGAGGTTTACTTTTTGTTTTCTAGCATTGAATAGTTATAAATTCTAAAATCAAATTATCTTAAGAATCTTGTATTTCATGTATTTTTTTATTGAAGTAGTATTGATGTTATAAAGAGAGAGAAGTCATAACACTGAGTTAGTACATGATGTGATTCATGTGAATTTTGCACGTCTTCCAATCGGATCAAGATCTCTGAGAGAAAATTGGAATTTGTATTTCTGAGGTTATTAAAGGGGTTAAAGGATTATTGGAATAAATTTTATTTGGTTTTAAAATCCAAAGATGTCTTGATGTTCTTTTGGAAAATAATGCATGATTCATCTTGACTTCTGTTTAATCTTATTGTCTGTACATATTTGTTTGGTCAACTCCAAAGAATAGAATGTGACAATCACTACTTTCATGAGTCTCAATTAATTGATTCAAACATCAATAAGATCAGAGTTTTGATCATTATATTGAATATTTTCACCAGGGATTTTGAGTTCTCTAAAGGGCAACACATTTGCTAAGTCTTTGTGCACATCACCATTTAAACAACCCTTAAATGCCATTAATGAAAAACTGGATTTTTCACATTCAACACTTTACAGAATACACAATCTAATTCACCTCTAAGTAACACAACAAAATTCAGATCTTGGGAAATTTTCCTTTTGTAACAGAGCAATTAAAGATTGGAACAGTTTACCCGCAGCAATTTTCAAAGCTTTTCCCCTAAGTGTCTGAAGTTTTAGAAATAAGTTAGAACAATATGAGAGTAATAGACATTAAATGAGAAAGTGCGGTGAAGTGCTGGTTAGTGTAATTCAAAGCACAAACAGTGTAGTGTAGTGCAGTGCAGTGCAGTGCAGTTAAGTATAATGAATGTGATCAATTAATTTTTAAAAAAATCTAATTTAGCCAACATTTATATAGCTTGTATTAAATTTAAGCATCACCAACATATAATTATTGGATATCATGACAGAGTTGAAATAATTGTTATAATACTTAATATTAGTGATAGTTTGATTATTGCATCTTCGGCTTGTACTGTACTCCTTTATTATTATTACTACTATTATTATTATTATTATTATTATTATTATTATTATTATTATTATTATTATTATTATTATTATTATTTATTTTTTTTATTATTTTTTTTTTTAACTGCCACCGGGTCATACCCGATTGCAGTTCAAATAAATGTAACAAATAATATACTATGGAAAGATGACAGTTTAATACCGTTCAGGCGCCGTCCGTTAATTACGTAACGCAGATTTGGAGTATTTGAATATATCCTCTCCCCCTGAAACGCACGCTTGAACCCCACTCTAACACTTGCGACAAGAACCCCCCCATTACAATAAGTAAAACCAATTATAAAGCAGAAAAACGATTTGTATTCATTGCATTTGTGTTACAAATTAAAATTAGAAGATAATTAAAGTTAGAAATAGTTGGCGATGCAGATTGCACCCATGGTGGAAATATTTATTTATTTATTTATTTATTTATTTATTTACGTCAAAAAACAGTTAAAAACTGCGTATGACGGGCTATGGGGAAAAGTGAATTGTGTTTGAGTTTGTGTGAATTGTGTGAATTTCCACCATGATTGCACCTACCAATAAGATAGAGAACAATTTCGGAATGAAGGACGCGTAGGTGAGAAAATTTCTTACTAGCCGTCGTAGATTACTCATGGGCCCCGTGTCTACGTGCTAATTAATTGGATTCGAGAATACACTATAGATAAGTTTTGAATATTTTCTTCGTAATCTAACAGATTCAAACATATTTTATTGATGAAAAAATATTTACATTGATTGTAACAATTTGTACATCATACCTTCTTAAAAGGAATTTTCAGCAAATGATGAAAAATTAAAAAAAAAGAAATAACAGCGTTACGAAAAGTAAACTAATATACCCTACCCCTATGTAACGCAGTCTCAACCCCCCCCCCTCCATGGACAATGTCATAAAAAACCCCTGTCGACCCCTTAAGTATGTTATTGCTATACGGAATTCCCTTTAGTCGCACAGCAAACAAGGCGAGTGCGGGCAGAACTACTTACAGACGTGGACAAAAGGAAATTTCATAAAAAATTATTTGAAGCACTTGTTCTCACAAATGCTATAATGTGTAATACAATAATAATGTAAATAAATCATTATACAAGTAAAAACGCCCATAATTTAAGTACTAATGAGAAGTGTTACAAAAACACGTGTTGTATTCTTTATCTAAACAAATGAACATCTAAAAATGGCATTTATATCATGCAATTCAGCCACTCCTGTCCATTCAAAAAGTTTAAAGAGAACATTTGGAGCCGTTTTTTAGATAATTGTGTTTTCTATATAGCCCAAATTTTACTCAGAATTGCACGATGACATATTTTCAAAAAATGAACATGACATTAAAAAATCAATTACGGAGAACAAATTTCATTTGAAAAAAATATCTGTGTCTTCAATATTGTAGTTGGAAAAAAATTGTGAACTTTTGCAGTATTCGAAAACTCAGAGAATGCAACGAAAATTAGGCATGCATCATCTTTATGTGCGTCTTTTGTTCTACCCGAGAAACAAATTAAACAAAAAATTTGGAGCCATTTTGAGAAAATTTTGAAAATATTCAGGCTTCATGTAAAGTACCCGCAAATCAAAATATCCGCTCCAAATTGAAGATGCCGTGACATCAGATAGATGGAATGCCAATTTTGGTGCAAATCCTGCCCACGATTTAGCTGCTGGCACAGTTAACAGACTGGTGGACACACTGACGTTTTGCTGCAAACCAATTGTTCGGTATCAAGGACCCACAAAACAAGGATTCTGAGTACACAATGTGTTACAGGAAATAATTTACTACATACGAACATGATTTATTGACTTCTTCGGTGTCGGGGCCCCACAATATGAGTATTTCAGTCGAAAAATCGGCTTTTATTTTTCGCGACATTATAATACAAAACTAAGTAAGTAGTATGCGTGAAAGTAAAAAAAAATTGTAGCCTTTTGGAAAAAAATTAGAAAACGTCCCCGAGGCTTCGTGTAAAGAAAGTGACGCTGGTCCTATTTTCGGCGAACTCTTTTCTCGAAAATGGCAAACAAGAATAAATTAACATGTTAAATGTACAATATTGATGATAGAGATTTTTTGTTAAAATCGGTTCTAAAAAATAAGGTTTTTAAAAAAGATCGTGTACATGTTTTAAAAAACATTAAAAGTTTAGCGTAAGTTTGCTATCTCCAAAATTGCCAATTCGAATTTCCCACGCTCCATTTTCTGCAATTTCAAGAGATTTCAGATTGGAACGAATGGTGCTACAACAACACATTCTTTCTCACATTATCTCTAAATTTGCAATTTTCGAAAATTTAGAGTTGGACGAAAATTGCATTACGCCATATTTTAAGTCCCCTTTCTATCCGTGGGAAAAAATTGAAGAAAACATTTGGACCGATTTTTGGAAAATGTTTGTTTTTATCAATTGCATCAATTTTAAGTCCAAATTACGCAAAAACTAATGTTTGTTTTATTTTTAAAAAAATATGTACATGACCTTTTTTAAGGGGATATGGAACTATGTTGCAGCCTTAAAAAAGTTTTTTGGCATTTTATTTTTCATAAATCTCCACGGTTTTCTCTTTAAATTGGCGTGTGAATTATGTTTATATCACTCTTAGAAGTATTCTATTTTGTTAGAATTATTTTATTTTATTATTTATATGGTAAGTCTTCCTTTCATTGGACGTAGGTGCTGGTACTTTTAGATATTGTTACATGATCCAGCGCATAAATACTGAATGACTTCGACACGCAGAAAGTAGGGATAAATTGAAAAGTTTATGTTGTGAAGCTAACCAACATAAAAATGGAAGTAGTTATGCGCTGAAGGAAGAAGTTATGGGAAAATTATATTCTGATGAGGCAAATTATTGAGCTGGCATGTTCTGAGGGTTGCATCTTTAATGCCCATTTCCCGAACGTTGACATTTTAATGCGAAATGAATCTTTCTTCAACTTTCATTTGTAACAGGAAACTGAAGTTTACAGGGGTTGTTAATAAAGGTCTCCTATATTTACTAAAACAATTTTTTTGTGATTACATCAGTATTATTCATTTTACAGAACTTAAATTACTAGAAAACATGGAGGGGAAATTGCATTCTGAGAAAATATATTTATCTACCAAAATAGTAAACATTTTTCAAATCCGTTGTTTCAGTGTCATTACGAGTAACTTGTATAAATGTCACAAGCCTAACTTCAAAAGATTCTGAGAATTTTACTCAAACATTTAACATTGCCAGGATATGGCATTCCGTATCCCTTTAGAGAGCTGATTTTTTGGAACCGACATTGTATAAAGCAGAAATTTCTATCTTCAATTGAGTTCGCCGAAAATGAGACTAGCATCTTTTTTTACTATCCCTTGATACATACGAGGAGAAAATTCAAAGAAAAAATATGGTGCCGTTTTAGAGTAAACAAATGTTTTTACTAAGCGCAAAATTACACGAAAACTACTCATATTTTCGAAAAATTGTACACCATCTTATTTCAAGATCTGTCTTTAAGGAACAGGTTTCATTATGGAAAAACTCTCTATCATCAATAATGTTGGAGGAAGACATAAAAAATAATTGCAATTTTCGAAAAATCAGGGATTTTAACGAACGTAAGAAATCTGTTAAGCGTCCTTTACGTCATCCAAGGACAAAGTTTATCAAAACATTTGGAGTCATTTTTGAGACAATTCTGAAAATATTTTTTATGCTTCATGTAAAGTACCCTCAAAAATCAAACTATCCGTTTAAATCTTTCAAAGCCTTGATTTTGTTCAGATCGATCTGTAAATATCAATTTTGGAGAAAATCGGTTGAGACGTTTAGGCGCTAGCGTTGACTACAGACGGACCATAGACGTTTTGCCGCAAATCGATTTTTCTATATGAAAGACACACAAAACTCGACTTATTGCAAATGACACTGCGAAATTATGAGCGGCAATATTAGAAATTTCAAGCTTTATAGCGACATCATTCGCAATCTTATAGGGCAGCAGTATTGAGTTAAAGAAAACCAGTCGCCCCAAAACTCGGAAAAGACTAGAGAATTCGCCGGAAATGAGACGAGCACCAATTTCTGTACCGACTTTTGTCAACAAAAGACTACTTAAAAACAAAATTTTAATCTGTTTTTGAGAAAAAATTGTTTAAAAAATGTTTAAATCGCCTATATTTCGCACAAAATCACACAAAAACTAGTCATATTTTCGAAAAATTGTACAGGACCTTGTTTATGACCTGTCCTTAATGAAATAATTTCATCAAGGAACATTTTGAAAATGTGGCTTCATGTAATGTACCTCCAAAAATCAAAATATCCGTTTCAAACTCAGAGGACCTCCATTCCATTTGAATTGATTGGGGAATAACAATTTTGGAGAAAATATACCGAACCGTTATGGTGGTGGCTTCTATCACAGATGAACGGACGGAAGTATTGCAGTCGATCCACTTTTACGTTATCAGGGCTCGAAAAAAGAGGGTTTTCTGTCGAAATTTCGCCGTTTTTAGGCGCACAATTACAATACTTTCTTTTCTGATGAAGTTAGGACGATAAAGTAAAAGTGTATGGAAATATTCATAAAGGCAGCTCCACATATATTCGTTATTCGGCGAACAGCAAGCAACCGTTCGCCGAATCCCGAGTAGTGTGGATGAGTTGCTCGCTCTTTGCCGAGTAACGAACGTTCGGTGCTCGCCCTACCCACCGCATGTCGGTCTTTTGGATACATCAAAGGAAGTGAACATTCGCCGAACACAACAGCTGTTTGGGATTGGGCGAGCGGTAGTTCGCTACTCGGCGAATGCTGAATGTGTAGAGCCGTTTTAATGGAAATACTGTTTTGGATATGATGAGATTTATATACGGTCGTTATTTTGAATAAATCGACAAAAAAAACATTGCTTGCGGTTTGTAAATGGATCAATAATTTTCAAATCCCTTGCGACATTTTTTAAAACAGAAATAAATAGGCTAGAGATCAGAGAACCAACTATTTATTTAAGTAATTGGCGATCCATCGTTATAACCGACGTCACTCAAAAATGAAATTAGAATAATTTTAGTATTGGGATTCGTAATTTCTTTGTGTCGATCGTGCTTAAATTCTTTCAAACAGAGGAAAAAAGTTTCCTATAACAAGATGAAACTCGGATGCCCCTGACGAAAATATGCGACGTCATCTTAGTCAGACGTAATATTCGAACAGTTGCCAGCGTGTGAGGAACCATCGCGAACTTGAACACGCATCCGGGTGTGCACGCTAGATGTTCGCGAGCACGCATCTACAAATGCACGCACAAATCCGCGTCCGCATGCGCTCACACACACACGCGCGTCTCCGTCAGTGGCGTAGCGTTAGGAGAGGCAGTAGACGTTTGGGAAGCGATGGTTACCAAGTATTGTCCTGGAGTTAAGAATGTGCTGCATAACTGTTTCTATACAATTAGAGACTATACTGAGCATCACAAGAAAAGTAACATTTATTTTAACAATGATTCATAATGCATTAATTACCATTTGGACTGTATAAATGAGTATAAACAACCTGTAACAACTATTGTAACACAGCTTCCGGGTCAATGACCCCCATCTCGATCAGGTTTTTCGTCCAGTTTCCCTGATCCATTGAGCAAATGCTGAGATGGCCCCTTGTTTTGCTTCTGGACATAAATGTAACTTCATTTTCTGTGCACGTCTTCTAGAATTCAGTGGGAAATACAATTATTCAAATTATCGTTTCCATGTTGTCGCGGCAGGAAGTAATAAGAGCCAAAATGTATTGCTTATTTATCCTTTAAAATAGATTTTATTACATGGGAGTTTTTTTTGTTTGTTTTTTTTCTCCCTTTCAAAATTCAAAATTTATTGCTTATTTATCCTTGAAAATAGATTTTATTACATGGGAGTTTTTTTTTCTTTCTCCCTTTCAAATTTCAAAATTTAAGTAGTATATGACTTAGTGTAGGGATCACAGAATTTTGAAAATGTGCACACAATTCACTTTTCCCCATAGCACTTCATACGCAGTTTTTAACTGTTTTTTGACGTAAAATAAATAAATAAATAAATAAATAAATAAACAATTGTTATGTTGAAGGACGCCCATTAGTACACAAAATTAGTTAAAGCTACAGTTCGAATATGTATCCTTGCCCTCTGGGGAGGGGGGAGGGCTGAAGCTTCACGACCCCCCCCCCTCGGGGTGCGCCATTGGGTAATCCCATTAGTAATTTTGATTTTATCTGAGAATTTTCAAAATATGAGAGATATTTACTGTTAATTTCGTAAATAGTGGAAGGAATATGAGAATGATAAGATTCACTCTGTTCGTGACATTGTTTTCATAAATAGATTCTAATATTATTGAAAGAGTCTCTTTGCTTTCTCGCCCTTACATCGTAAGAAGAGAAAGTATTGTAATCGTTCGCCGGAAGACGGCGAATTTTCAACGGAAAAACTCTTATCACCGAGTCCTAGTAACGAAAAAGTGGATCTATTGACGGCAAGACGTCTTGTCTGTCTGCGTGCCTGTCTGACTGTCAGTCTATCTGTCCGTCCGTCCGTCCGTCCGTCCATCTGTGATAGAGGCTAGCGGCAAAACCGTCCGGCCGATTATCTCCAATTGCTGGACCCTGGTAACGAAAAAGTGGATAAATATTGCCCTGTATATAGTAAATTACTTCATCTTCTTCATTATGTAGTCAGATTTTTTTTGTTTTTGATACCGAAAAATCGATTGACGACGTAGCGCCTCTGTCCATCCGTCGTTCTGTAGGCAACGCTTCCGTCTCAACCGTTCAGCTGATTTCTCCAAAATTGATATTCTTCAATCGTTTTAAATGAACTCGCAACTCTGAGGTTGAAACGGATATTTTTTGTGGGTACTACTTTACCCGAAGCCTCATTCACATTTTTAAAAAAATCTCAAAAATGGTTAAAATTTTTTAGATAAAATCTAGTCCACCGAGACTAAAAGACATTAAAAGAATTGCTCTTAATGGTCAATTTGCATATAATAAAAATAATAATAAAATTTTAAAAAATGGATGGGTTCCCCAAAGATTTTTCACAAAAAATTGGAATCTCCAAAAAAACTCGTTTTTCTTATCGTTGATTTAAAAGTGAAAATAGCAAGACACTGAAACTCAACTTTCATGTTTCTGACAATACGTGCCCGTGCTACAGACTGACGTAAACTCACAAAATATAATAGGACTTCCAAATAGAAATTCCAAAAATCCTCTTTTTTATGTAACGTTATAGAAAACTTAACTTGTTGACCTTGTAGGGGCACTTGATTTATGGCTCTAGAGCGCATCGTTTACAAGTGACAAATTATAAAGCGTGTTGCCGCTGCTCAAAAACATTTTCAAAATTTTCTCAGAAATTGCTGCAGATTTTTTGTTTAACTTTGTCCTTGGATAGCGTAAAGGACGCTTAAAAGAATGGTGCAAGTATCATTTTTATTAAAATACCTTATTGTTCGAAAATTTCAAAAATGAATGTTTTTCGGGCGTCTTCCTACAACAACATTGAAGATATATATATATATTTTTAATAAAATTGGTTCCTGAAGACATCTTTAAATAAGTCAATGTTCGATTTTTCGAAAATATAAATAGTTTTCGTGTAATTTTGCGCGAAATATAGGCAATTTCAAAAGAAATCGTAACATTTTTTCTCAAAAATCGCTCTGAATTTTTTCCTTAAATTTTACCTCATATGTAAGTAGAGACGGTAAAAAATATAGTGCTAGTCCCATTTTAGGCTATCTCTCCGTTTTTTCGAAAATTGGAAAAGGTAACATTTCGAAATTCCAAAATTGCAGAAAGAATGTGTCTTAGACAAAGTCTAACTAAAGATAAAGTATAACGACTAAATCTGTTCCAAAAGATCAGCTCTTTAAAAAAGATTGTGTACAGTTGTTTGAAAAAACTAGTAGTTTTCGCGTAATTTGGGCTTCAAATTAATGCAATTTATAAAAAAACCCTTTTATCAAAAACCGCTCCAAAGTTTTCTTCAATTTTTTTTCCCACAGATAGAAGTAGGGGGTCTTAAAAGAATGGCGCGTGCCTCATTTTCGTTGAACTCTCTGAAATTTCGATTTTAAAAAATTGAAATTTTAAAAAGAATGCAAGAAAGTATGTGCTTTTGTAACACCTCTAGTTGTTTTAGGCTCCGTACGACTATGATTACGGGTGATGTTACACGCCAGAAAGGGCAAGGAAGGGTCAGGACGCATGCGGATTGGGGGTGGGGGGGAGTTGGTTTGCTTTCCATGAACCTCTGCCACGGACCATCGGCTCTATACCACAGGTATAGAGCAGCTAAACACGTTCTTTGATGACTTCTTGGCCGGCCGGTGACGCCGCGTAGAGGGCTGAGCGGCCGGCGTTTCGCCTGTCATGTTGCAGGCTTCCTCGGACCAGTGATGCCGCGTTGCTGCGCGTCGGGAATTATACTTGGGCTTTCGCAACGTGGCTGATGACATTAGGTCATTTTTACTCTTCCTACCTTATAAAATGAATCTTTATAACAGTGAGAAGCACATGTTTGAGGCCATGAGCCCCGTTGAGAAGAACGTTTGCGAATGAATTAAAAAGATTAATTTTATAAGGCGGGAGGTGTAAAAATGACCTGTCATCAGCCACGTTACGAAAACCCAAGTACTACTCGCGCAACGTTTCTTGAACGATGACCTTGCTTCCCCCTCTGAGCAATGAACAGTTGAAGGCAAAAGTTTTCAGCGAGCACTGATGACAATATTCCAAGCATTAAAAATTGGTTGGCGCGAAACAGAAGCTAGTCAAAGCTAGTAGCTTTCATAGTCGAGAACTTCTGTTCAGCTTTATTACTAGTATCTAAAGAAATGACTTAGGCAGGTCCAGGTCCATCAAGGTACGCACCTAAAACTCCTATCTACTGTTCTTGCTGTTGCCTACCCACAGTGATTACCTGGCCGCACACGTAGCTGGTTTGACTTTGATTTTCCAAAGGTTGGCATTACAGTAAATACTCTAGTGGCCGATTTTGTAACTAATACTGCCACTCTGCCCGCATTTCTTCAATCCATCGTTCAAGAAAAGTTGCGCGAGTAGTATAAGTATTGTCCGGCCTGGGCGCCCGGGTGGGGCAGGTGCGCCGTGATTGGCGGAGAGGTCCCCCTGATTGGCTAGTGGTCTGTGCCAACCCGCGTCTCGCGCCGGCCGGCCTTGGCCGTCATCCGGACAGCCAAGTAGTCATCGACTCGAGTCGCAGAAGCTTATGTGTACGGTCTTAGATGATTGATTAGACTTCCCGGGCAACTGATGTCACTGCAGCGCCTCTGACCGGGAGGTCCTAGGTTCGTGTCCTGACGGCGGCAGGATTTTCGACACTTTTTCAGCTAGGTCGAATTCAGTCGCTGGCTGGAGGAGAATTCCAGCGGCCGGCTGCTCCGAACGGTAGTTTTCCGTGGTTTCTCCGATCAACACCAGGCGAATGCCGGAGCAGTACCCTACCAAACGGGCCACGGACCGTGCGTGATCTGTCCTTCCCATTGCTTGTCCTATCCTCTCCCCTTACACACACACTTACACTAACATGCACTACACTACCACATATTCCGGGAGACTGGTCGGGAGCTTAGAGCTTGTCCCGGCTGGGGCGGTGCCCCGCTGGTGGGAGAGTCCTGGTTAGGGGGAAACCCCACTAGCCGATGGTAGGTCGGCGCCGGATCTCGCCATCCAGCGGGGGAAGATCACCGCCATCTCCCGAGAAAAAAACATGCACTACACTAACGAGACTAATGACCGAAGCAGTTGACGCGCCCGGAAACACGAAAAAATCAAATAACCGAAATGAGTTGTATTGAAAGTCATGCAATGTTTGCAGTCATGCAAGTTATCAATTGTAAGTCACGAAACCAGAAGAACTGAAGAAAGACTCATTTGACCAGAAACGTAAAATATATAGCGTATGTTATGCGGTAATTAGTAATACGAGACAAGCCCACAACGACGTGCAACGGTGTGCAGAAACCCCATCTACGAACCTATTTCCTAGCTTTCGTGTAGGTCAATGACCCTAATGGGGTCTTATTGGTTCCCCAGTGAAGTATCCATTGGGTCAATGACCCCACTACTATCAGGTTTTGCATCCCCAAAACACACATCAAATTAACAAAAAAAAAAACAAAAAAAAGTAGGAGCCCAATTGCGGTAACTTAAATGTAAGTAGTAGAATGAAGGTTTTTTTTTTATTTTGTTGATTTCCGAAACCATCACATGTAAAGCCTTATGTCTGACTAGTAAACAAAAATAAAGTTTAAAAAATCGCGAGTAATGAACTTATGCATGCTGGTAAAACATATAATGCAAATGACTTTTAAATATTTCAATAGTCCTCTGCAGCAATAAGTCGGGTCTAGCAAGAAAACCTCCATTGGGAGATATAGATCTCAAAAATTTTAGAACACACGAAACAAGTAATTTGTAGAGCACTTTCTTTTTGTCGACGATGAGGTGGTAGTTTCCAGCACAATGTACCTTTATATTTTATTGTCACGACAAATTTATATAACCCGACTTCGACGCGGGTCATGTTTCAAAACATATGTGTTCTCAGCTGTTATGTATTGGGACGACCTTAAATGCCGCCACGTGCTGTTGCTTCAGAGGTCCTTGGAGGGCGACATTATGTAAGCGCTTTGCAGCAGGGACCATGCGCTGAGACCGCGGCTGCAGTGGCGTCCAAAGATGGGACGGGAGATTATTATTACTAGTGAGAACCCGTCAAAATATGACGGTGTGATCTAAGATAAATGTAAAATACTGTGCCCAGACTAATGTTCACAACATGTTGCATTGTTTGTATCTTCAGGGTATAACGAAGATATTATGTGATGTGTTCACAAAATTTTGAACACGTATGGCCCATGACCAGGTGGCAATGCAATATCGGCACCAAATTACACAAAAGAAAGACCACTATTATACTGACGGATATTATTTCTACAGTTTTTTGATGAGTCATAATCTCCTATAAACTACTGTTTGATTTCTGCTGGCATATTGCTCGAAGGTAAACTTATTTTCCCATGTAAGCAACACACAGTAAACTCGTTTACAGAATTTCTCTAACATGGGAAGTACAAAGTAAAACAAAACTGACATTTCATAGACAATAACTCAACAGAAAACGAAATGACCTCACTTCACGACACATACGCTGACTTTCTTTCCCTGCTCCCAGTCAATGTACTACGTTTGCGTCTTTTGGGGCGTGTGGGCAACGATTCGGAATTCGACATAACCTGTAAACAACTTCACTACAACCGAACAAAACCCACTGTCCGAATGTTCTTTACAAAATACACTACAAAAGCAAATATGTATATGCAAACTATCATCTTCACAATGCAATTATTACACTGAAACAAAACCTTGAAGAATTGTGAACAAATCTCAACAATCAAAACAAAACATCAAGTAGCGCCACCATGAAGCGGCGGGGACGCACATCTATCGACTCATATATATCAATTTTAAAACAGCCACCCTTTGGAAGAAAACAATTGACTATTGATAAGCGTACTATTAAAGAATGATTTAATTAATTAATTTACACCGTAAATGTTGGTGAATCAACACAAACAATATCTGATAACACATCTTGGGATCTAATTCTTTCATTTAAAGAAAAAAATACTACAATCGGTTCAGTAGAAGTTCTAAACGAAGCCATGGCAGAATACCTTATTTTTTTAAATATATAG